>PVJS01006129.1:0-61200 GCA_004027185.1 Glis glis | reverse complement strand
CTCCTTTACCCTCCTCTTCTCTCCCCTCCCCTCCCCTCCTTTCCTCTCCTCTCTTTTCTCTTCTCTTCTCTCCTCTTCACTCTCTCCCCCCAGTTCCTCTTCCTCTCTATAAGTGATTGGACATTAATAATATCACACTGGAGGAAATTTGAAATTAATTGGGTTTCAATATAAAAATACTGTTTGCAGGTGCTGAGAATCTCAGTATATTGCACATTTCTCTGGGTCATATATCAGGATGTGGGACTTAAAAACTATAGCAAGGGGCTACAGAGCCTCCATATTTTAGCTACCATGATCCTAAATCCCTCATGGCTCTCTGATACGCATCAGGCATATATGCTTCCAGCTTGCATATTATCAAACTTTTTGACAACCTTGTGCAGGAGGCACTGTTAATACAGCATAAGGCCTGTACCCAGGTGAGAAATCAAGCTTCAAAAGTTATCACCAGGAAGCTGGCTCCAAACATACAACTTATTATTTATAGCATTATCTACTAGTTAAGCAAACTCATAAATTGTTCCTGTTTTCTTTTTTGCAAATCATTGTAGCTATTCTTTTCGTTACAACTACGCCTTAATCTTTTATTCATTATTCCCCATATATTTATTAACATTCACCCTCCATTACAATGTTTGAGAATCTCAATGTCCTTATCAGAACAAAAGATTACCAATTTGTATATTATATATATTGGCACATGGGCATCAATTATTTAGTATTTTTGGTCTCTGAGGGGTCTTTAACTCAATCAGTATGTTAAGTGGAGGATAGTTCAGTCACAGTGAATTTTGAGCCTTCAAATAGCATTTAAGAGCAATATAAAAGTAACTGAAATGGTTATCCTTTGTTTTGTCTTGTTTAAAAATGAGATACATAGCCAGGCATAGTGATATGTGCCTGTAGTCCCAAATACTTAGGAGGCTCTGACAGGAGGATCACTTGAGACCAAGAATTAATTTGAGGCCAGCCTGAGCAATGTATGGAGACTCTGTTTCAAAAATTGAGAGAGAGAGAGAGAGAGAGAGATTCTTTTTCTTGAATCATCATCCTGAATTAACTCACCTTAGAACCAGGTAGGACCTGGGTGATTAAAAATTGCATTTGCTGCTATAAACATGGGTATGAATGTATCATTATAGTATTCTGACTGTAGTGTAGTATTTTGGAAAGATACAGAGGAGTGGTATAGCAGAGTCATATGGTGGTTCCATTCCTAGTCTTTTGAGAAACCTCCATAATGATTATTCTAATTTACTGTCCCACCAACAGTGTATAAGAATTCCTATTTCCCTACATCCTATGGAACCAACAAGAACAGATGAATGCACAACAAAAATGTGGTATATATACACAATGGAATTTTACTCAGCCATAAAGAAGAACAAAATTACAGCATTTGTAGGAAAGTGGATGGAAGTAGAGAATATTATGCTAAGTAAGATCAGCCAGTCTCAGCAAGTCAAGAGTTGTATGTTTTCTCTCATATGTGGACACAAGAACAAAAATAGGAAACAAGAGGGAATTTAATTAAATGAGGATAGAGACCAGTAGAACAGTGAAAGGGACTGGGGAAGGGAAGTGGGTATGGGGGAAACCAGGGTTGAGGAAGGGAACAGTTCAAGGAAGACTATGCCCATATATGAAGATATCACTACCAATCTCACTAACGTTTATGGAGAAGTGGGGAGTGGGGTGAGATCTGGAGGTAAACACAGCAAGTGCTGAGTGCATGTATATTTGTATTACTTTGAACCTCATTATGATGTATAATTACAATGTGCCAATAAAAGTATAGATAAAATGCACTTGGAACTCAAGTGGTGGATACACAGTCAGAGAATCTATTAATTCTCTTGCTTCTAACTCAATGGGGTAGCTCCAGCGAGTATCGTGTGACTTAAACATGGTGACTACATCATACAGACATGCCCATTTTCATTTGTTGCTTCTGAGAAGAGAGAGCGAATAAAAACAATTCATCCACAGCCAGTTATCTGGCAAGCATTTAACAACTGTTTAGCTCAGAATTCTATACTCTAGTTCAGTGAAGCTTGAAATCACAGTATTATTTCTCATTCTGCTCATATGTTATCTGTATGCTTGAATGTACTGCTAAATAGATTTGAATGTGAACTCTCAGTACTAAGTAGAAAGTTTCTTTCCTGTGATTAGAGCACCATCCAGGTAAATATTCCGGCCTTGTGCAGTACGTGTGAGAGTACTGCATCGCGCTGCTTTCTGTGGTGTTTCTGAGAATTAAAGAGGGCTCCACGCTAACAACCTCAGTGACACCACAGGAAAATGCACTTTCACTCAAAATGCATTACTTAATTGAAAAATTACATTTTTAACAATTTTGAGATAATGCTCTTTACATAAGGCCTCATCTCAAAGAGATCACATGTTATCTAAAATGTAACTTAAAATTGCCAAAGAGCACTGATTTCTTGTTCTTGCCTGCTTTTGACAACACCACCAGTAATTTAGTCACTTAAAAATTGGAGTAAACAATTCTAATTTCAAAAATCGCCTTGCCTTTTTTCTCCTGAGATAGGTATCATTCGATATATGGCTTGACTGGGGATAAACCAATGAAATGGACTCAAAATCAAAGCAGTAAACCAAGGACATTGGAAGAACAAACTGGAGATAATACTGAAATACTGAGTATTTTATAAAATTACAGGATTGTATCACTAGAATGTATCTTAAAAGTAATTTAGTTCAACCATCTAATTTTATAAAAAAAAATTAGTATATTAGGGTTTAATCATGTATCTGGGATACATGCAGAAAGAACCAGTGTGGTATCTGATGGTCGGTACCTAGAACATGAGCACAAAAATGTTGAATGCAGGTTTGTGTGGTTCCTAAAGACCACCAGCAATCATCACACCAGTGGATAAAAATAACACAAACCTGGGTAATTTTCCTAAAAAAAAAAAAAAAAGAGGTGATATATAGTTTTTACAAACTAGACTCAGTTTCAGGGCAGATCATGTTTCAAGAAAATGTGGAAGGCAAGGCGTGGTGGTGCACACCTGTAATCCTAGTACTTGGGAGGCTGAGACAGGAGAATTACAAATTCATGGCCAGCCTCAGCAACTTAGTGAGGCCCTCCACAAATTAGTGAGACCCTGTATCAAAATTAAAAAATAAAATAGGGCTGGGGTATAGCTTAGAGGCAGAATTCCCCTGGGTTCAATCACCAGTACCACACAAACACACAGACACACACAGACACACACACACACACACACACACACACACACACACACAGAAATGTGGAGTGCTAAGCGATTTCAGGTTGGCAACTGAGTCATACCAGCATAGACGCAGAGATGGGAGACAAGCAAATCCCCAGGACTTGTATTAGTTCTTCTGATCACTCCATTATAATTTACCAGTTCTGTGTTTGTTCTATTTTTTGGTAATACACCCATAGCCCCCTAACCCCCTTTATTCACTTTTTTATTTTGAGACAGAGTTTCCCTAAGTTGCTGACAGTGGTCTTGAACCTGTGATCCTCCTGTCTCACCTTACCAAATACTGAGGTTACAGGTGGGTATCACCACACCCATCTTAAGACCAAGGAACAGATACAACTTTATCATCTCACTTGAGCTTTCAGCTTTGTTGTGTTTCATATGCTTAATACATTCCTGTTACCTGCAGGCTTTTTTATACCTTTTACTAGGTATGAAAAACGAGCAACAACATAATGCACATTCTAGTTACAATTTCATTGCATTTGTGTTTTCAATGATTGCTGTTACATCATATAAATTGTATATTGATTTAGAATACATGTGTGTATGTATATGTCTTTATATATGCACATATATGTATATACACATGTATATATACATGCATGTATTTATGCATGTATATACACATAGATGTATATGTGTATATATGTATATCCATATATATGTATGTTGTTTGGGCCTTTTCTAGAACAGTAGCTATGATATAATAAGTTTCTAATTGATATAAAAGTTTTCTAATTGATAGTTTTCTAAATGATATAAAAGTTTTATAATTCCACTCCCTGCACCCAAGTCCTTTAATTAGTAATTGTTAATAGCACTACCATGGAGTCTAGTCTCAGCCATGCAATCTGCTTTGCCTTACAGAATGGAAGGATACTTGTCATCGACACATGAAAAAGCACTTGAACATTTCTATTTCATTGTTCTTAAACCTCTGCCAATGGCAGAATTAAATGCCCGGGGTGGCCTCCTGGAGCATGAAACATGTGAATCGCAACTGATTTTTCCAACTGAGACCATCTATGATCAACCAAGAGCCAAAGAGTTACTGCACATGTGCCTGAGTCCCGCTAGCCCCAGGGAAGTAAACCTGCCCACCTGAGCCCAACTGAAATAGCTGACCTGCGGTTTTTGAGCTCTATAAAAGCTTATTGCTGCTGTTCCCTGCATTAGAAGTGTATACATGTATGCTGCAAAGAGATGAGTTCAAGGCAAGAAAGAGTGAAAGAAAGCAAGAGAGAAAAGAAGCAAGTAAGCAAGAAATATAGACAGAGTGTGCCAGTTTGCACACCACACTAGAGGAGAAGTAGAGGGACCAGACCTTGTTAACTTGGAAAATAAAACTGTTATCCAGTTTGTCAAACATGTAGAAATGCTCCAAGTAGAACATTCAGGATGTAAATCAAAGCAAGGGTAAGACTGTGAGATTCTGAAAGCTTTATGGCCATACCTAATACTGCAGCTCAGTTGGACCAAAGGATTTAGAATCTTAGGAGTGTGGTCCTACAGAATTTATTATTTTTATTTTTTGTAAATGTGGAACTGGGGATTAAATCCAGGGGAATTTTACTTCTGAGATATACCCCCAACCCTATATTATTTTTATTTATTTGCTGTACCGGGGATTGAACTCAGGGGCATTTTACCTCCGAGTTACACCCCCGCCCCTATTTTTTATACTTTATTTTGAAACTGGGTCTCACGAAGTTGCGGAGGGCCTAAGTAGCTGAGGCTGGCCGCAAACCCCGATCCTCGGGTCTCCACCTCCCAAGTACTGGGATTACAAGCGTGCGCCACCACGCCCAGCTTATTTTTAAATTTGAAATAGGGTTTCACTAAGCTGTGAAGGGCCTCACTACTTGCTGAGGCTGTCCTCGAACCTGTGATCCTCCCGTCTCAGCCTCCCAAGTACTGGGATTACAAGCATGTGCCACCATATCTGGCTCTCACAGAACTTGGATCCCCAAAATATCAGTAGTTTAGTGAAAGTGGTGTTTCATCAACAAATTTGTAATTATGGTATAGCACATGGACTGGTCTAAGATATAATTCATAAAAGCTCATATTTTTAAAAAATAATAAAACTTTACATTCAGAACAATCTTAAGTTTGCAGACAAATTGAGTAGAAAGTGCAGCGTTCATAGCCAGGCATGGGGGCATATGCCTGTAATCCCAGTACTTGGGAGGTTGAGACAGGAGGATCGCAGGTTCAAAGTCAGCCTTAGCAATTTAGCGATTCCTCAGCAATTTAGTGAGACCCTTTTTCAAAATAAAATAGGGCTGGGAGTATAGCTCAGAAGCAACACCACTGGATTAAATTCCCAGTATAAGAAGGAGGAGGAGGAAAAGGAGAAGGAAAATAAAGAGTCCCCGTGTAGTCCTAGCCCCACACTGGCACAATCTCCCCAACTCTCAGTATCCCTCACAAAAGTGCCACAATTTTACAATTGATGAATATCATTGTTCCACATCATCATCCAAAGTCCAAAATTTACCTTAATTTTCTCTCTTGGTGATTTACACATTCTATCAGTTTTGATGAATGTATAATTACATGTCTGTACCATTGCAGTTTTGTATTCAGTAGTTTCATTTCCCCCAAATACTCTATGCTCTGTCTATGCATCTCTTTCTCCCCTATAACCCCTGGGGACCACTATTTTCTTTTTTTACTGTCTCCATACTTTTACATTTTCCAGAATATTGTTTAGTTGGACTCTTACAGTATATAGCTGCATTAGTAAGCTTTCCATTACTGTAACAGCTTTCCATAACGATAAGCACGTAAGCTAATCAACTTATAAAGAGAAAAGGTTTCTTTGGCTCACAGTTTTGAAAGTTTTAATCTATGATCAGTTTCCCAGTTGCTTTGGGCCTGGAGCAGGCAGCACATGATGGCAGGGACTGGGGACAGAGGAAACAGTTTACAGCCTGGACCAGGAGTACAAGGGAGGAAGGCAGGGGCTGCAGCCCACAGTCTCCATCAAGGGCATGTCTCAATGACCTGAAGATCTCCCGCAAGGTCCCGCCTCTTAAAGATTCCTCACCTCCCAATATTACCACCCTGGGGAGCAAGCCTTTTACACAGGGGTCTTTGGGGGGCATTCAAGATCCAAATTACAGTAATAACTTTTACAGATGCATTTCTTTCATTTAGTAATGCACATTTGTTTCTCCCATTGTCTTTTAGAGGCTTGATACCTCATTTATTTTTAGTGCTAAGTAATATTCCACTGTCTATGTGTAGCACGGTTTATTTATAAATGACCTACTGATAGGCATTTTAGTTGCTTCCTAATTTGGGGGATTATGACTAAATCTGCTTTAAGCATCTATGTGCAGATTTTGCCTGGACAAAGGCTTTTAAAAATTATTTCAGTAAATACCAAGAAGCGTGCTTGTTGGAGCATATGGGAAGAGTCTCTTAAGTTTTGTAAATATTGTCAAACTGTGTTTCAAAGTGGCTTCTCTATTTTACAGGACCTTCTGCCATGATTGAGTTTCTATTGCTCCATATCTCTAACAGGATTGGATTTGTTTTAGATTTTGGCTATTTTAACAAGTGTGTTATAGTATCTCATTTATTGCTGTACTTTTATTGATGCATGGTCATTATACACCATAGTGAGCTTCCGAGCAGTAGAAACATACGTGCACACAGCACTTGGTACCTTTCCCTCCAGATTCTGCCCTGCTCCCTTACTCACCCGCACACGTTGTGATTTGCAATTCCCTTTAGACAGATGAGGTTGAGCATTTTCTCATGTGCTTCCTTACCATCTGTGTGTATTCCTTGGTGAGGTGTCTATTCAAGTCTCTTGCCAATTTTTGAATTTGTTTATATATATTAAATATATAGTTTAACATGCAGTTAAATATTCCTCCAGGAATAGAAATCACATAACTAATGACCTGGCAAAGTACTTTCAAAGCAAGCAACATAGGTAGTCATTCTTCACATGTTTTCTATACAGAAAGATATGATAAGCAAACCAATTTGAAAACTATCATATAGACAAGAGAGTGATTATTTTGTAATTATTTATGTGACCTACAGCACTGAGAATTTTCTATAATGTGAAAGGAGCAGTTTATCTTGTTTTAAGTGTATTTGATCATCTTCAAGGAGATAGAAGTCTGTTCTATCTACACAGCCAAAGAAGATATTTTGTTTCTGAAAAAAAATCTCAAGAGCCCTGGAGGACAAGCTCGTGCTGAATACTGAACATGAGGGATGCCTGTACAGGATATCTCCGGAGATGTTGAGATAAATAAAGATGAGCCAAGGGAATTACCGGAACCCAAGAGTAATACCACATTCCCCAGCATCCATATGTCTAGAGGTGAACCCTCTGCTGCCGTAAAACAAAGGACAAGAAGTGTGAAACAAAACATGCAAGCAATCGGGAGAAGCATTTTGTGGAGAAAGTGGTATTTTTATTTCCTTTCCAAAATACACTTATGTCTGAAGCCCTCTAATAGATATGGATTGGAGGGGAAAAATAGCACTTCTCTGATTTCAAAATGCTAGACTGGTGTCAGTGGAAAAGTCAAAAGGAACCCTTTTCTCTCTTTTGTTTTGTGGGGGTTTGTTGTATGGATTGGATTCCTATCAAAATGGAGATGTGGTGATTGTACAGGTCAAGGGGAAGGGGAAATGATATTCCCAGAAAAAATCTGAATGCTCCACTCTCCAAACTGTTTATTTTTTTCTTATTAAAACACTCATAGACATTATCTATGTTTGATTGATCTGGCCATTTAGGGTTTTGGTAGTTTTAGGGTCTGTGTGTAGTCAAGAGGAAATAATTAACAGAAGGGCAGAAATAATTTCCATATTCCTTAATCCCAAGGGATATGTCTTCCTCTCCCTTTTAATTTACTTAATTAATAGTAATTGGGCATTCACTAGAAGATAGATATAATTTTAGGTTCCAGAGTTACAATGAGGTACATACTAGATAAGTTTTGTTTCTTATGAACTTTAGATTCTTAGGCTGATTCTAATAAAAATAAGGTAATAAAAATATTTTCAGATAGTGATAGGTATCATGGGTCCTATAATGAAAGAGGGTGAATGATATGTAGTTAAACATTTTTAATATTGAAATAATATTGCAAATCTGCTCTTATTTGCATCGATACTTTTAAGCCTAATTATTTCTCCACTTATATAAGACCTTATGATTTAGTTATGCTACTTTTTAAAGTAGTGTACTTAACATTCAATGAAGTTATATTCTTCTTTACAAAGCTAAAAGATATAAACATTTTCCTTTATATATGAAGGTTATTGTCATTAATGAAGAAAATGGATGAATTTTCTTCATCCATCTTACTTGTTATGTATATTTGCTTCAAGTTAGTCATAATCACAGCTTATGTATAGTGCTAGATAAAATATTTAGGTCTTAACTTTTTTTTTTTACTTTTACTAATGTATGCATCCATTATTCAAATACACTTTTTTTTTCTTATTTTTCCCAGTGGGAAGCCTCTTGTTCCTTTACCTTATATATTAGACACTCCATACCTACCCATGGACAATTTTAAAGGCTAGGTCATCTTTCCAAGCAGAGTATCTGTAAGGACATAAAAATGTGTTATTCTTCTAAATCAATATTTGCAGACCTCTCCCCCTTTCAGTCATACATTGTAGGTTTAATTTTTATTTACTAAGAAAATATTCATACAGCCCTTTCTAGGTTCTAGATATTCTCCTACATATTTTATAAATATGAATCCATTGAATAAACCATGGCAATAGTTTTTGTTGTGGTTTGGATCTGAATGTCCCCAAAGGCTCATGTGCTAAAGATTTGAGCTCCAATCCAACAATGTTCAGAGGTGAGACTTTAGGGAAGTGATTGGATCATGAGGGATTCATAATGAGTTCATTGATAAATTCATAATTAAATGGACTCTTAGGAGGGGGTGGAAAATTTAGGAAGTGGGGCTTGGTTGGAAGAGGTAAGTGACTGGGGGCATTCCATTAAGAGGTATATTTTCTCCCCAGTTCCTCTTTCTCCTCTCTCTCTCTCTCTCTCTCTCTCTCTGTCCCCCCCCCCCACTTCCTGGCTGCCATGAGTCAAACAGCTCTCATTCACCACATCCTCTGTGCCATGATGCTCTGCCTGACTACAGCCCCATAGCTGTGGAGCCAGGCAAACATGGACCACAACCTCTGACTCTGTAGACCAAAATAACTTTCTTCCTCTAAGTTGATTTTTCTCAAGTATTTTGTCACAGTGACAGAAAGATGACTAATATAGTATTATAGTAACTCAAAATTTTACAGAGAAATTCATGAAACAATTATGATTTTCATGAAATCATTCTAGGAATTTTTGTTCATTACTAGTTCATATTATCATTCGCTTTCTTGGACAGACTCTACTTTTGAAAATGAATTTAACTTATTAATAAGAATGAACATCTTGTAGCATATAATAATCACTTAGTGTTTATTTATTGAGAGTTACAAATTTATCAAAGGAACAATGGTTGAAGGAATAATGGTTTTGGGAGAGAATGATGGTGCCGGGTTTCCTTTTTTTTTTTTTTGCAGTACTGGGGGTTGAACCCAGGGGCATTCTACCTCCAAGCTACACCCCCAGCCCTATTTTTTATACTTTATTTTGAAATAGGGTCTCCCTAACTTGCGGATGACCTCACTAAGTAGCTGAGGCTGGCCGCAATCCCGGATCCTCCGGTCTCAGCCAACCAAGTACTGGGATTACAAGCATGCGCCACCATGCCCAGCTCAAATTCTTCTTTAAATCTAAAATTGGTGTCCTCATCAAGAAGATTCCAATTCTAAATAATTATTACTTATGTCACACTGCAAAATTTCCCACCTATTTGTATATAACACAAAGTTGGACCTAAACCAATTTTCTGTTTTGGCAAAGGCTTTAAATCTTGCTGTTGGTACTGTTGTCTTAGTCCATGTGGGCTACTATAACAAAATAACAGACTGTGTGCCTAAAATATCAGAAATTTGTTTTTCATAGATCTGGAAGCTAAAAAAATCCAAAATCACATCTCTCCAGGACACAGAAGCAGTTTTCATGGAGGAAGTAGGATGTGGTTGCTGATGATGCCACAAAAGCAAAAGGAGAGAGAGAGAGAGAGAGAGAGAGATTTCAGTATCAGACACAGCTAAAGGAAGCCACACAAGTCAAATAATCAGGTTTACTTCTTTAACTCTTCTAACCTCGATCCTGTCTGAGCCAGAAACATAGGGTAAGTAGGAAATAAGGAATAGGGGAATGAGGCAGAATACTATTAAAGAACCTGAGTGTGTTTCCATTCCCCCATTTGGGGTTTCTCAGCTCAAGTTAAAGCTAAAAGGATCTGACTTTCAATTAAACGTGAAATCAAAGTTTTGATTTATATCAGAGGTGTCCACTGATCCCTAGCAATGAAAGAGACGCTCACTGAGTGAAACTGGCTAGGTATTCTGGTTCTGTCAAACTATACCTCAGGGCAAAAAAGATAAACGAGGAATAGTCTGTTTGGAAAACAGTGGTGTAGAAAAATAGAGGTATTTCTGGAGTTCACCTTAGAAAATACAGATTGCTCAATAAATTAATTGCAGAATTCTGAAGTTCTGTTTTGCGACACAGGTGTTCAGGACAATGTCCCTGTAGAAAATATGGATATTGAACCAGACACAGCTCCATGAGTCCTCTATGGGTGCTGTTTTTTAAGGTTGTACTGTACTAGTGGGGAGATACAGATGGGACACTTCACCCTCATGCTATTCTTGTTCCTTATATATACTTGGTTCTGCTGTGTAATCCTCATTTAGCATGTTCCGATTGCTGCTCTGTACTGTAATCTTTTTATTTTTTTTTCTTGGTACTGGGGATTAAACCCAGGAGCATTCTACCTCTTAACTACAACCCTGGTCCTTTTTGATTTCGAAGCAGGATCTTCCTAACTTACTGCGTGCTGACCTCCAACCTGCGATCCTCCTCCAGTGATTACAGGTGTACATCCCCTTGCCCAATGACTACAATCTTTAATCAACAGGTGATTGGGTAAAGACCAAACTGTCTTTGACTTCTTATCTCATAAGCAGCTTGTTTCAGAATAGAAATTTAAGCTGACATTGGTAAATAGAACAACTGATTCTAAATTCTGGACTTCCCTGAGAGCTCCGCCATATCTTTCAAGTGTCTGTTTTTAGTAACCTCATAAAACCAACGTGGTGGGGGTTCTCTCAATTATGTCCTAGGTACTGGCACTGTTCTTGAGAAGAAAAAAAAAAAAACATGTTGTTGTAGGAAGATATATCATTTTCTCTTTGACCCTAAAACAGTGTGATGGATGGGGTAAGGCACAAGGGGGCAGTTGGTTTAAATGACATTGACTAATATCATGGAGCAAATGAAAAAAATAAACATAGCGTTTCTTCCCAGGGCTTCATTTTTTCTATCATCTTTGAATAGAGAAATCAGTTGCATCCGATGCCATCTTCAAATTCCCCCCACTCTTACTGTTCCGTAGGTTTATCTACTTGCATAGCAGAATAAAAGATACCTAGGTCAACCATTTCTATTTCTCAACAAAACTGCACATTCATTTCCAGAATGTCCTTTCAGAATAAGGTTAACCAGGATTGCACAGGACCGCATCTGCCAGATTAAATCCACTGGCTTTCATTATTATTCATTGCCACTGCTAATGTTTATTGTTATTTGCATGCAAAACCACACCTTAAGCCTCCTGGAAAAAGAAGATCATTAAAGAAAAAGCTGTGGTGAATACATGTATTTTCCTCTTCAGAGGAGATTTGATTTGCAAATATGCAACCTTTTTAGAAATAAAATAAGTGGGGTTATTCGGTCTCATGAATGAAGTTCCTTCTTCCTATTTTTAAATACAAGGCCATTTATCTCTCAAGATATCAACGTTTATACTCTATCTCATGAAACTCAGTGTTTAGAGAGTGCTTGAAGTTTTTAAAGAAAATGATAGTAATAAACATGCTTTTCAATTATAGTTCTTTGGAATAGCTTTTCCTTTCACTTCCAAATACAAATTTCAATTCTCCCATAAATATAATTATTAAAAACAACTTTCTGTATTTCTGTTTGTTTTCAAATGAATAGAATCAGAATGTAGTGTATTGTTGATATTGAGACAATTGAATGTCACTTTCTGAGAATGTTTACTTCATTATAAATCATGTGATTTCTCTATTTCCCAAGATGATTAATGGTCTTTGGACAACTTGTCAAGCTTATTTATGCATTTTTCATGTTTCTCTCATTTTATGTTTTGTTCTATGCCCTTGAAGGTAAGTTGAGTTTTTACTGAGGATATGCATGTAACTAATGTTACCTTTTTTGAATAGAATGACCAGCCAATTTGGTTTCTGCAGACATACACATGCGCAGAAGTACATGAACACACACATAATAGCAAGAGACAAAAAACACAACAAAAGTAGAAAAAAAGACAATTAACTGGTAGTTATAACTAATATTAAGAGTTTGAAGTCTTTATCACTGTTCTTTATGATATTTTTATAGATAAAATGTTCATGGAGCATTAGTGCTAATGATAATGCTATATAGTAAAAATTAAGTAATAATTATCCATATCAATTTTGCTTCAAAACAACCAGCAATCTCAAACAGGAATTTCCATAGAAGTCTAGATATAACATGTAACAGACTATTATGACTTTGAAACTAACTATATATATGCAATGAAGGCAGAAGAAAGTTCAAATGCCCCAGGAAAGTACTAGAAGCCAGGTGCAGTGGGTGTTGTGTTGAAATGACACACCTGATGGGTAAAGAAAATTAAGTAGAATTTATTTTATTTGGAATCTCACTTTCTGACAAAATATTAAGAAAAACAAAATGTTCTAAACACAAAAAAGCATGTGTATTTTTAATTTTCACTTAACACGTTTTTGCAGCATAAGATTTGAGAATTGCTCTTAATCAATGGTTTCCATCCTAGGATATGATATACATTTGTTTATTGGCAGAAAAATGGCACGGTGGTGGTTAGCTTTGCCGGTGTTTGTGTTGGTTGTTGTGTTGTTGCTTTGTGGACTTCTGGCTCAACAGTATATGAAGACACACCTGATGGGTGAAGAAAATTAAGTAGAATTTATTTTATTTGGAATCTCACTTTCCGACGAAAGATTAAGAAAAGTGTTCTAAACACCAAAAAACATGTGTATTTTTAATTTTCAATTAACATGTTTTTGCAGCATAAGATTTGAGAATTGCTCTTAATCAATGGTTTCCATCCTAGGATATGATATACATTTGTTTATTGGCAGAAAAATGGCACAGTGGTGGTTAGCTTTGCTGGTGTTGGTGTTGGTTGTTGTGTTGTTGCTTTGTGGACTTCTGGCTCAACAGTATAGGAAGACAGAACGCAGGAAAAGTGGGACGCGCCCATTGGAGGACTCCCACTGTGCAGCATGATTTCAATAGTGATTAGATACCGATGATGCTTTCTTTTTCTCTTTTTGCAATTTCTTTCCCTCCCTCCCTCCCTCCCTCCCTCCCTCCCTCCCTCCCTCTCTCCCTCCATTCCTTCTTTCCTTCTACCTCTCTTTCTTTTCCCTCTCTTTCCTCCCTTCTTCCTCCCTCCCCTCCCTCTTTCCTCCCTCCCTTTTTTCTTTCTTTTTTTTCTGGGGGGCAGGTACTGGAGGTTGAACTCAAGGGTGCTCTACCACTGAGTTACATGCTCAACCTTTTTATTTTCTATTTGGAAACAGACTCTTGCTAAGTTGCCCAGGCTGGCATTGAACCTGTGGTCCTCCTGCCTCAGCCTCCTAAGTGACTGGGATTCTAGGCCTGTGACACTGCACCTGGCACTGATGAAGGATTCTTGAAAAGTCATTTCACCACCCTGAGCTTCTGGGTACCCACAGATATTATTTCATTCCAATCTGTAAATGAAAACGTAAAAGTTTGAAGTTTTAAGATAGAGTTTCTCATTAGCAAATTCTATTCTCCTGGATTACGTTCATTCTCAGCCCAGTTTTTCCTTTCCCTGCCTCTGCATTGTGTAGTAGGTAGCCTCCAGTGTGTCGATGGAAGAAGACCTGACTGATGTCTATAGTTTCTTGTTAATCAGGGGAAAACTGATGTCCCTGCACATTTCCAATATCATGCTGTCATAGCAGATAACATACTAAGGACAGAATAAACTAGCACATTCCTTCCTCTGTTATTTATTTATTTATTTATTTATTTATTTATTTAGGTACTGGGGATTGAAACCAGGGACATTCTACCTCTGAGCTACGCTTCCAGCCATTTGTATTTTTCATTTTGAAACAGGGTCTCACTGACTTGCTGAGGGTCTCGCTAAATTGCTGAGATGACCCGAACCTGCAATCCTCCTGCCTCAGCCTCTTCGATACTGGGATCACAGGAGTGTACCACCACACCTGGCCCCTCCTCTGTTATTTATGCTTTCTTATTTATCTGACAATTATCAAGACATTATTTATTTCAATGATCAGTTGGAGACTGTTTTATATCCTGATTTTGAATTCTGATTTTTGTTTGTTTGTTTGTTTGTTTTTGTGGTACTGGGGATTGAACCCAGGGGTGTTCTACCTCTGAGCTACATCCCCAGCCCTATTTTATTTTTTATTTTCAAACAATGTCTCATTAAGTTGCTGAGGCTGGCTTTGAACCTGTGATCCTCCTGTCTCAGCTTCCCAAGTACAGGGATTATAGGTGTGTGCCACCACAACTGGCTAAACTCTGTTTTTAAGGTCATTAATTCCACTCTTTACAAAGACCACCAAATATTTAACCAAGTACAGTCAAATATTTATATTGGCTTATACTAAACAAACATTTTTTACCAAAATTGTTTTCTTCAGTAATTATCTTTGTCCATTCTTTGTCTCTTTCTGTCTCTGTCTCTATCTCTCTCCTCTTTCTCTCTCTCTTTCTCTCTCTCTTCTATCAAAGAAGTGCTTCATGTCCAAAAACCTTTCTTCCCCTCATCCCCCCAGTCAATCTAAATTCAACTGACTTACTGGATCTAGGACCCTTTTCGGTAAATGTAGAGCTTTCTAATCTTGATTTACACATTGAAATGTCTGTACTTTTTTTTTTTCCTGTTGTGCTGGGGATTGAACCCAGGGATATTCTACCTCCAAGCTACACCCCGATCCATTTTTTTACTTTTTATTTTGAAACAGGGACTTCCTAGTTTGCCGAGAGTCTTGCTAAGTTGCTGAGGCTGTCCTTGAACCTGCAGTTGATCCTCTTGCTTTAGCCTCCCAAGCACTAGGATTACAGGTCTATGCCACCACACCCCTAGAAGCAATAACATTCTTTTTTTTTGGCACTGGGGATTAAACCCAGGGACATTCTATCTCTGAGCTACACCCTCCACCCTATTTTATTTTTTATTTTGAAACAGACCTTTCTTAAGTTTTAGAGGCCCTTACTAAGTTGCTGAGGCTGGCCACGAACCTGAGATACCTCCTGTCTCAGCCTCCCAAGTACTGGGATTACAAGCATGTGCTGCCACACCCAGCTAATAATGTTCTAATCTAAAATTTGTAAGGGGAAATCTTCTTGGCACGTGTCACTAATCGCCTATGTGTGGGAGGGGCATCTCCCTGGAGCAGGCCTGCAGTACTCTGAGACTGTCTGAGGATTGTTTATATATAATTATGTGCTTTTTATTTTTTTCCATACTAGGAAGTACACCTGTACACCTGTTGCTGGTGGGATCAAAACTTTCTACCAGAAAACAGATTTGAGGTTAAAAATGAGTACCACTTTAGGAAGATAACGCACAGAAACATCTGTGGCTTCATACCCTGAAGCATCACTATTGTTGTGGCTGTGTGCAGTTCAACTGTGTGTGCAGTTCAACTGTGTGATCGATCAGTTTACTTTCATTTCCATACCTACCAAATGAGCTGTTAAACACAAACAAAAAGCAAGATGACAACACTCTGCCTTTACCCATTAGGAAATCTTAGAGTGGAAGGTAGGGGTTGTGGGCCTTTGTTTGTGACTCCATTTTAATCTGTACAATTTTGGGGAGAAATTATTTTATTAAGGAATCAAAGTACACGCTGATGAACTGTGTGTTCTCAGCAAAGGCAAGGCACACTGGAGCAGGGGACTCACCTGTCTTGTTCACTACGCTATCCATTTCATGCTTCCTGCCTTTAAGGAGCTTATGATATTGTTCAGAAAAGAATATTGCTGCATATTTAAAACATTACCGGCTATTTTGTGACTTTGTAAAATGAGCTGTGTAAAATAAGACTTGGAGAAGTCAGGCATTGGTGCTCTTAGAACTGATGACTAATATGGGTTGATGTAAGTAAACACCACACACTTCACCACGCATGCTATTTTGTATAGAACACGTGTCAGAAACAGCCTAACAGGCTTTTGTGGGGGTTAGGTCATTCCTGTTCCCTGGTAAATAACCAACCCTTCTGCGATTTCCTGGACACAATAATAAGTTAACTATTACATTCTTATCTCATGCATGACTACTTATTTCATGTTTATTGAAAATAAAGGGTTTATCATTTAATAATTTTCTATTCAAACTCGTGTGTGTGTGTGTGTGTGTGTGTGTGTGTGTGTGTGTGTGTGTGTTTAGAGTTAGGAAGAACTGAGAACTAAAACGACAAGAAACTCCCACAAACAGCAAACAGATGCCTATTTGCACATAACCAATATAGAAGGTGGGGGCAGGCATAGGACAGATGCTATGGACATTACTATTCAAATGGGGGGGGATGGAAGTCATTCTTCCATAGCAATTCTGAAGTCTGGCCAGGCACATGTTGCTAGTTCCTTGATTCAGGCTTAGTATCATGACTTTGGTTTCATTCTGGGTAGATCCTTGTTTTACCCTTAATGCTCTTGCTTCCAACCTTTGAATCATTCTTTCTTTTCCTTAAAAATAATTTTCTAAATGAGCAGTTTTAACAACCATCTTTCTATCCAAATTACTTAGAGGATCCAATGACACCATTTTATTTGGTACTGTATTATACAGTACAGTACCAAATTAAATTTGGTACTGTATAAATTCCTATAAGATATGTATTGGTTAAATTCTGGTAAAATTCCTGTAAGATATGTATTGGTTTCAGGGCTGGTGGTAGAGTCCTTGCCTAGCATACATGAAGATTTGGGTTCAAACCCCAGCAATGCAAAAATTAATTAATTAGTTAAAGATGAATTTATTCTAATAGCAACATAATCTGGGAATCTTTAAAAAGAAAGAATGTGTTGGTTCCTTGTGATTCAATTTATAATCCATTCAACAAATGACTTGCATTTAAGTGTTTCTCAACCTTGGACTCTCCATGAGATCACCATGGGACAATGACCTTAAGCTTCTTAGAAGCTCCTCCCTGTAGCGGGTGCTGCATTACTCTGAGACTGTCTGAGGATTGTTTATGTATACCTATGGGTTTTTTTTTCTGTACTTTATTTCTCTTTATCAGGTTTTTTTTGTGTGTGTGGTACTGGGGATTGAACCCAGGGGCATTCTCCCTCTGAGCTACACCCTCATCCCTATCTTTTATTCTTTTATTTTGAAACAGGATCTCACTAAGTTGCGGAGGGCCTCATTAAGTAGCTGAGGCTGGCCGTGAACCTGCTATCCTCCCGTCTCAGTCTCTCAAGTACTGGGATTATAAACGTGCTCCACCACGCCTGGCTCATGAGATTATTTTAATCATATTTTTTCCCTTGGATCTACATGGCCACGGGAATAAAAATAAGCCATGTTTGCCAGATTGGAAAATTAAATGTTTCTTATACTCACAAGTTACAGATGGCAAATTATTCTCAAGTTAAGAAATGATATCAGGAAAAAATGAAATATAGGTTAAGCCTATACAATTTTTCATTAATACCCAGAAACATTTAAGAGTTACTCATAGACCTTTGCAAATAGACAAAATATATTCTAAATATCTTCAGGGTGTTCATTATAAATTATTTCCATACTAGGAAGTATCCGTATACCTGTTGCTGGTGGGATCAAAACTTCCTACCAGAAAACAGATTTGAGGTTACAAATGAGTACCACCTTAGGAAGATAGCAGACAAAAACATCTGTGGCTTCATACCGCGAATGATGAGTACTTGTACTCATCATAAAGTAAAGCTGCAGTTCTATTAGATACTTCTTGTCATTCAGGTCTCTGCTCAAATGTCCCCTTCTCAGAATTATCTCCCCATGTTGGGTGGTTTTGCTCAAACTTCTTTTGCCATGTAGTAATCGTGGGCAGTAATCATTTTAAAATAAAATCATATTATCAATTTATCTATTCAGAAGATTAATATTGCTTTTTCTCAGTAGAAGGTAATTTCCCCAAGGGCAGGGACCTTGCGAGGTTTTTCACCATTCTATCTTCAATATCATGCATAGTGTCTGGCATGACACAAGCACTTGACAAATACTTGTCAAATAAATGGTTATGCAAGATGCACAGGAAAAAATGGCCATGCCTTCTAGAAAGATATAATGTAATTAAGAAGAGATTAGGCCAGGCGTGGTGGCGCATGCTTGTAATACCAGTACTTGGGAGGCTGAGACCTGAGGATCTGGGTTCGTGGCCAGCCTCAGCTACTTAGTGAGGCCCTCCGCAACTTCGTGAGACCCAGTTTCAAAATAAAGTATAAAAAATAGGGCCAGGGGTGTAGCTCGGAGGTAAAATGCCCCTGGGTTCAATCCCCGGTACTGCAAAAAAAAAAAGAAGAGATTATATTTTATATTTAGCAGTACACAGTACAAGCTATTTGATGAAAATATATGAATTAATCTGCGATATTTGAATCTGTTTGGAAACTAAATGGTCTAACTTCTTCAGGCAGTTGAAACATGAACATGCAAGCCCGTGAATATGACCATAGCTATCTCCTCTGTCACCCACAGATAGCCAGCATCTGACTCTACCAGCGAAAATTACTGCCTTCAGATGACTGGTTAGAAACAGCCTACTTGGCTTGTAGGAGTCTAATCATTCTTCCTGCAAAGATTATTATTTTCTATGGTCTTCTGGAGACAACTATATTTACAAGATTCTTTAATTATTATTGTAAAACAGGGTGATGTTTAACTGCTATACTGTTAAATTCTCATTATAAAAATAATATGTATTATAAAATTATATTAGAAATAAGTATTTATCCTTCTACATATTTTCTATGCTACCTTTCAACCTCTTTATCTAATCTGCCTGGTTACCCATCTATTTCACTATGCACAGGTTCCCAAAGTGGGTTAGATCCCGCACCTAGCTGGGGTGCTGGAAAAAATATTAATACATAAAAGAATGCAAATTTGTCACTGCATCTTTCTCTTTAATTGCTTAAAAGAAGGTAGATTTCTAGAGGAGCACTGAATAATTTTTTTCCTGAAAAGAGGGCAGTAATCCAAATAAGTTTGGGAACCTCTTTTTGAGTTATAAATATAACTATAGTAGACAGATATATAGTCCTGACCTGCTATATGTATGTATATGTATATATATATATATATAGAGAGAGAGAGAGAGAGAGAGAGAGAGAGACACACACACACACACACACATATATATATTATATATATATATAGTGAGCCAAATAAATATTTGTCTTAAGCTCTTAATTTTTGGGGAGCATTTCAAAATCTGGACCCTCATTTTCTTTGTAGTTGACCATTTCTTAATTTTTTGGAGGTCAAAAAGCAATAATTAGTAAAAAAAAAAAAGCACATAAACATAGTATAATCCTCAACCACAAATTTTGATCTTTCTTCGAAAATTAACATCATTATTTTCCTCAGTCCTCCTTTCATGTCTGAAATGACCTACATTCATTTTGCATTATATACTTGAAGGCATAACCAATTCTTCTAGTGCATCTTGCATCTCGCATCGCGGTTCATTCGACAAATATCTGTCAAGTGCCTTCGTTGTATCAGACACTATGCTTGATACTGAAGTTAGAGTGGTAAAAAAACAAACAAAAACATCAGTCTACTAACATGGCAATATGAAGAGCTGAATCAAGACCAGTGAGCTCAGGACTATGAGTAGGAGTTGGCTAGGATTGTCAATCATGGATCTAACACAAGCTATGTGACAGAGAGTACCTCACCCATCTCTCTTTCACTTTGTAAAGTGAGCTATTGGACGAGGTGATAACTAAAGATTTTCCCTTATCAAATAACCTGTGGCATTATGTTGGCCTACAGTGCTAGGAGCTGCAGGTCCCAAGGGCAGGCTCCTAAGTGAGCCTGAGATAATACCCACAATAAAACAATATAACATCCCAGATGGCTAATTTTTAAAATGGTGCAGTCCTCATATAAATTATTTCAGCAAAAGTCTTTTATTCTCAGCAAAGTCCTCTTTAAAATGTCATTGCCTAAGGAGCATGGGTAATTCTGAATGGATCATGAAGATGAACTACTCTTGATACTTAAAAATGTGACAATGATATTCTAATACAGAATGAGTACCTCCGAGCTTTTCCCCTTAATTTGTATAGTGCATGTGTAGTTCCTTTCAACATGGTTTTAATAAGATTTTAAAAATGTCCACAAGGCATTTGACTGAATGAAAAGATAATTATTTCCTAAAGAGTTATGAAGATATTCATCCAATGAACAAATGTTTAGGGATGTACTTTTCTGCTTTTATACTATGAACACATTTCCAAAGAGATTTCATGTCCAGAATCTTTGATATTCTTTTCATTAAAGTAATGAATAAAACTTACATGTAATAATTTTATATTTATATATCACATATATTATATTTATATTTATATCACACACACACACACACATATATATATATATGAAAGAGAGAGATTTCTTTTATCTCTCTAAAGACTTCTACAAGTCTTTCTGGTAGGTTAGTTTTTCCACTTGACTGAAATCTCCCCCTGTGGTGTCTTTCATCCATTTCAGCATCTCTTATTTCCCTTTCCAAGGTTAGCTGGCTGCACTGTGGGTTAATTGAGTGTACCTTGTTGTTTTACTGGCAAGGCTGAACCTAAGATGCTCAGTTACAATGCATTTGAAACATAAACTCACAGATAAATGGATGTTTCTGAAAAGCATCAGTCCCACATTTTTCTGTATCCTTCTCCCAAATGTTCAAAATTCCAGGAGGCACTACTAGGATGAGAAGGTTTTCTTGAAATGGGACACATTAGCTGTTGATTCAATATCACTTTGATACAAATGAAAAATCCACACTGAAGGAATGCAACCTGTTTCTTACACTGGATACCGGAGGGGAAAAGACCAATGAGGGCTTTAGGTATCATCACATGTGAATAGCCCATCAGAGCAGGAGGCTTGGCGTCTTGAAACAATGTGAGAACACCAGAATTGTAGAAACCAGTAAATGGACAGAAAGGGTTGCCCATAGGAAAAGGGAAAGGAACCATAAAAAGTGATCTGGCTTAGTCATGTCTACGCTACTCTTAGACTAGTGTTAGCTTTAATCTAGACAGCAAATTGCCATGAAGTTAAATCCAGGACCCTGTCACAACCACCTCTACATTTTTTTTTTCGGTACCGGGGATTGAACGCAGGGGCGTTCTACCTCCGCGCTACACCCCCGGCCCTATTTTTTTCATGCTTTATTTTTGAAACCGGGTCTCACAAAGTTGCGGAGGGCCTCACTAGGTAGAGAGAGAGAGAGAGAGAGAGAGAGGAGAGAGGAGAGAGAGAGAGATAGATCGCGCGCACGCGCGCATGCGCGCTGAGGCTGACCGCGAACCCAGATCCTCCGGTCTCCACCTCCCAAAGTACTGGGATTACAAGTGTGCGCCACCACGCCCGGCATCACCTCTACTTTAAATGGTACTAAGAGAGCCAGGGCACTTCAGGTGAAGAATTTGTGAGAGAAAAATCATTCATTTCAATACTTTCCTTTGAACTCTGTTCTCTTATAAAAGCAGAAAAGGATCTCTGATCTCCAGGTCACTTTTTGTAGAAGGTCCCAAAATTTATTTTTTTAAATATCATTTTATTGGTATCTTATAGTTATCCACCATATTGGGGCTCAGCATGATAGAAACACGCATGCACACAGCACCTGGTGTGTTTCAGTCATGTATCTAATCATGTAATTAAAGCTTTCATTTTCAATTAAGGAAAACTAAGTTCAGAGAATTATTGTTTAGGGGGAGTGTGTGGAATGGGGAGAGCAGAGAGCAGGTCTTATTTTTATCCTTAAATAAAAATAAATATGCAAAATTAACTTCAAAGAATTATAAATGTTAGTACTGGATTAGTAAATATGCTACAAAATAAAGCAGAGAGGAGATTCAGTTTCATAAATCATAATATAATAAACCTTTTATATTGATTTCATGATTCTGTGAAGTACCTGCCCTATTTATTTCCACCATGCTAAAACAAATAAAAGGCAGATTGCACCAACACAATTTATATCATGCTCATACAAACAGTAATAAACCTCATGATAATAGTACACTTAACAGGAAGAATTAAAATAATTTCCTTTTAATGAGTACAAACTATGTATTATGTGTTTTTAAAATATTATCTCATTTAGTCCTTATAATATCTATATGGCCACTGGAATTGAAATTAAAAAAAAGGGCCGGGCGTGGTGGCGCACGCTTGTAATCCCAGTACTTTGGGAGGCGGAGACCAGAGGATCCGGGTTTGCGGCCAGCCTCAGCTCGCTCTCTCTCTCTCTCTCTCTCTCCCCGTCTCTCTCTCTCTCTCTATCTACCTAGTGAGTCCCTCCGCAACTTCCTGAGACCCGGTTTCAAAATAAAGTATAAAAAATAGGGCCAGGGGTGTAGCTCGGAGGTAGAACGCCCCTGGGTTCAATCCCCGGTACCACAAAAAAAAAAAAGAAATTAAAAAAAAGGAAACCATTTACTCAAGATTGCAGTGTTAAATAGGTAGAGATTCTGGGGTTCATTATAAAGGCTTTTGGACTTCAAAAAGATCTTAACAAATGTGATAAGAAATTAAAAAGGCCGGGCATGGTGGCGCACGCTTGTAATCCCAGTACTTTGGGAGGCGGAGACCGGAGAATCCAGGTTCGCGGCCAGCCTCAGCTCTTTCTCTGTCTCTCTCTCTCTCTCTCCCTGTCTCTCTCTCTCTCTCTCTCCTTAGTGAGGCCCTCCGCAATCTCGTGAGACCCGGTTTCAAAATAAAGCATAAAAAATAGGGCCGGGGGCATAGCGTGGAGGTAGAACGCCTCTGCGTTCAATCCCCGGTACCGCAAAAAAAAAAAAAAGAAATTAAAAGGTGTGTACATAAGAATTAAGTATTTGAAATTTAAACCATCTGGTTTGTCCACCTGTTTAAAAACTCTGCCTACAATGGTCCTATCACTGTGCACCCCATTGCTTTGGTGACCTGCATGGCAATTGAGATTAGTTTAATAATTCCAGGGTTTTTCATCCTTTCAAGCTGTTCTCGAACCTAGGAGAATCTTATTGGAGAAGTCAGTAAAGGTGAGGAAGACTTGCATGGACAAGTGACTCGGAAAGGCTTGTCCATTTTCACTATAATAAAATGTAAAAACTCATGATTCAAACTGACTCATGCAATGGAAATTGATTTGAAAGAACTGGTACACACACACACACACACACACACACAGATGAAGCCATTGGTGAATTTCTCAACATACCCTTTTTTGGAAATTATAAGGATACATGAAACAATAATGAGAGAAAATATGACAGCACTAAGAACACATTATTATGCAGAACTCCTGCAAGGAAGATTTTTCTGGGGGTGGAAACCAGCTCATTCTGGTTACATCTGTATTTAAACATCTTTGTTGCTGGCAGAGAGCTAACATCATCTCCCTGATGCCTTATAAACAGTGCTGCAAAAAATGTACTTTGAACTAATTGGAACCCAGTGGGGAGGAGGACAAAGCAGACATGGTGACATTTCAACTGGAGTGCTTCCCGAGCAAGTGTCGCAGCCATTAGAACAAGCTGCTTCTTAAGTCAAGTTTTCCCACTCATGTTGAGGAAATTAGCCTCAGACCTCTCATGGTCCCCGCTGTCCCCACATAACTAAAGAAAAAGCATACCAAAGGAAGAACAAGGCGCTCTGGAAAGGAGGGAGAGGTCTTCAAAAATTGCCTAAAGAAAAAAATCAAACTAAAAAAATAGCGACCGGGGATAGAAAACAAGCAATAAACAATCCTCAAAGACCCAAATACTGACATTCAAAAGAGGAAAGAAAAACAGATATAAATGCAAATGCTTTTTTATGAGAAGAGTGTGCCCATACATCATCTAGGGATCAGCTAATTAGCAAGTAGAAATTCTACTAAACTCTCAAATCTGACTGTCAAATTGATCCAGTGGTGTTAGCGGGTCATAATCAATTAATAGTGAACAAATGCCTTTCCTTCCATTGGATAACAAGTTGTGATTCAGAAACTAAAATCCAATAAAAATTGAATTTAGCTCTTAAGTTTCACGATGAATGTATTCTTTTATTTTTTAAATTGTATTCTGTTTCCACATTGTGTGACTTGTAACTTATATGATCAATGTCAGAGGTTGAGTGAACCACAGAGCGGATAAGAACCCAGAGAATATTAGGAAAGGAACGGTTAGACTTCAGGCTCAGAAAGTCCTTCTTTTCTCCTACGCAGGTCCCGTTCTGTTCCTCTGCTGACCCGTCTGCTGAAAAATCTCTGGCTGCAGAAGAACTTTCCAGGGCAGGAACTCTGAAGCAGTGGTTCATGGTCATTTTCCTATTAGTAAGTAATTGCCACTAACGATAAATACCTAAAAGCTTATTTGAACATGTTCCCATATGTTGAGATAATTTATTGAATTAAATACAAAAAAGTACTAAAATTATAATTGTAAAGTACATTGCCTACATTGAGTACTGCCTACATTGTAATTTCAGTGACTCGTGAATTAATTCACCTTTCAAATCCTTATATCCTACTCACTAGATGTGGGGGTGATCTATGTTCTCCTGTGTGGGTTTTATTCATGTCTTCTAGAAATGTAACACATGTATCTAGGAAAACTCAGCTCTTCCACAATATTTCAGTGTAGAAGTTGGTGTAAAACACTTGTCATATCCAGGAGAAGGGTCACTCCAGGTTCCCAGTAAAAGTAACCCAATTTAGGAGACAATAGTTGAATGTATGGTTCAGAGCAGGAAGGCATGGCCACTTAGAGGAGTATGGTATTGCTGCATCTCCTAGTTGCCTCACCTCTCTTTGCTCACCATGAAAAGTACAGTTCCTGGTGTCCTCTGAGTGCCTCATGCTTGCTCCAGGAGTCTGTGTTGTTGACCCTGTACTTATTTCTGTCTCAGCCACTGCCCCATGTTCGGAACCCATGTTGGCTTCTGGGGTCTACCAACGTTTCCACTCCTCTCAGGCTCTCTAATTTACTTCAACCCAGATGAGGAATCACTGTTGGTGCTATTACTGTGTGGAAGAAATGTTAAAGGCCTTGCTCCTAGAGATAAGGTTTTCTCTGAAATTTCAGTTTTGGGGCTGTGTCCTTGCTTTTTTCCCAAGGCCAGAGGCTTTTAAAACTCATATGAAAGGTACAGACATCCTTCTTCTCTGCACTCTTTTATTATATACATATGCTGACGTGATGGAAACACAAAATTGCCTATGCATTCAAATGTGGAGAAAGAATATAGGGCAAATATTGGTTAACGTTTCATAAATATTTTGTCATTTGGTAAAGCCTGCCTTTAGCTAATTCCAGGGAGTGTTTTAATTCCTATAAATTTACTTTTATATCTGGACATGCGCCGTGGCTCCCCTGCAATTCCCACTTAACCGCCCTGCCTCTGCCTTCATTGCCTGCCTTCTAAGAGGTACACACTGTATTTGCCTTTGTAACCCTAAACATAGATTACTTTTGCACTTGCTGACATCTGACTGCCCCTGGGCCCAAAGTTCCTCTTCCTTCTATCCTGAAACTCTCTTGTCAGGTAAAAATCAAGCAATTGATGAATACAACCCAGTTTATGGGTGCCAACCTAGTCACAGTGGAAGGTTCCTTGCCCTCTGGGAGAATGTACGCACCATGTACGTCTCTAACATGCTAAACATTTTAAGCTGCTTCCTTGGGCTTTGAGATGACCTAGGACCCTCGTAGGACACAGACGTCAGTGGCCACCTGTACTCTGTGGGGCACAGGATTCAGCCTGAGCCTGGTTGCCGAGCTCTTGAGAGTCGGCTCTGAAGATCACTATTTCATCACTTCAGGAGGCTAATGAGTATGTCTAGAAAAGATACAATGTTGAGTTGGCAGCAAATCTTAAATAAATTAAAATAAATAAATAAATACACCACACAGAGCAACCTGTTTATCGTGCTATTGCTTCAATGCAATTTCCATTATAGGCAATAATTTGTTACTGTCTTAAAAGCTAAGGCTTCAGCTATTTCCTAGTAAATGCATATTACCCAGCATGGCAGTAATGATCAATTAATCAAATATATATCTCTAAGAACATAGGAACTGTATATACAGTGGGGGAGAGAAGGAACTATTGATTGCTGTTGGAGAGAACACTCTTGCAGAGGCCTTTAATGGCTCATTAACCTGCTTTTAAATTGAGAGTCTGCATTTGAATTTTGGAGGGAGGCAAGCACATGAGCATTCAAGAGTAGGTGTTAGCTATAAAGGAGAGACTGTAACTCATATGCAGCGGTTCTTTCAAAGTCTCCTTTCTCTACCTCTGCAGTTTCTTCTTGAGCCTTCAATGAGTTGATGTATTTGTCCAGTGATCACATAGGGCTAATACAGTATGACACATATTATTATTTTGTGTGTATGTATGTGGTACTAGGGATTGAACTAGGGGCATTCTACCTCTGACTACATCCCCAACCCTATTTTATTTTACTTTTTTTTTGTGGTACCAGGGATTGAACCCAGGGGCGTTCTACATCCGTGCTACACCCCCGGCCCTATTTTTTTATACTTTATTTTGAAACCGGGTCTCAAGAAGTTGCGGAGGGCCTCACTAAGTAGAGAGAGAGAGAGAGACAAGGAGAGAGAGAGAGAGAGAGCTGAGGCTGGCCACAAACCTGGATCCTCAGGTCTCTGCCTCCCAAAGTACTGGGATTATAAGCGTGTGCCACCACACCCGGCTTATTTTACATTTTGAAACAGGGTCTCACTAAGTTACTGAGGACCTCCCTAAGTTGCAAGTTGCTGAGGCTGGCCTCAAAGGACCTATATGATCCTCCTGTCTCAGCCTCCCAGATGCTGGGATTATAGGTCTATGCCACCACCCCCAGCTATGATGCAGATTATTAATATCAGTTATTTTTCTGCTTATTACTTATTTTTCATCTCTGCTTCTGTGGTAGAATTGGTGAAACTAGTTAGGGAAATAATAGACATAAAGCATTTAGAGTTTAAAATATTATGTATTGATTAGTGGGTACTCAGTTTCAGAGTTTTGGTGTGCTATTGCACAAGTAAGGTGGCTATAGATAGTGAATGTGTACTGTCTATCCTAAAAAGCTAGAAATAAGTATTTTACTGTTTTTTTCCCAAAGAAGTGATAAATGTTAGAGAGATAGACATGTTCCACCTGATTACATGATGTGCACATGTATTAAAATATATCACATGGGACCCCATTAGTATGTACATTTTTTGTTTCTATATATCAGTTAAAAGAAATGTAATTAACAAATATTCTTAAAGAAACCAATGCATGCCATAAATTGAGAAAGAGGAAAAGACACATTCAGACTGACATACTATATCTCTAATAGAATCTGTTGTACCAACTAGGTTAGCTCATTATTAATGATAATTCTGTTAAAATATTTAAACAAGCTATGTATTACATGTGCTAGCAAACATATTTCATTTCGAAAACAAGGTTTTTATCACTAAATAAATGACATAAATGTGCTGCAGCCTTTTCCTGTTAAATTTTCAAAGAAAACTTATGGAAAGACTAAATTACATTCTCAAATAACTTTTAGTTCATTTCTTTGGAAACAGTGGGGATCTAAAAAAGGAAAGAGTTAGGAAATTGCTCCTTTTGAATTTGAAGAGGAATTTGGCAAGAAAAGCACGAAAGCCTTTTATCAAGTCTTTGTGGAAACCCAGAAGATGAAATGACAAGAACGGCTAATTTTGTAGCATTGCACATTTTATACAATTGCTCTTATATTTAATAGGGGGATTATGTAATAAGGAAGAAGCACACATGCCCATGGTGTTTTTATTTGTTAAATTGTTGTATTATGTATTGATTATTCAAAAAGGGAGAGAAAGTTCACACAGGCTGAGTTAAATTCTGCATTGGAACACATGCATACCTTTGTGGAGCATGGGTTCCACTTGTCATTGTACAGCTGCTATGGAAGGTCATTTCTGCCACTAAGATAAAATGCAAAACATTGATCTTATTTTAAAAGATAACCTTAAAGTATAACAATAACAGTGACAAAATCTTGAAGAAGTTGCTTCAGCTAGTACTCAATTTCTATCTCTGCAAAATATGAGGGTATCTGCAGATTTTTCCATGTCTATTGTTCTTTGATTCAGTATGTTTATGAAATATACATGCATGTCTCCACTCTGTGATTTGCAAAATACAAAATGTTACACATTGGGAGGGAGAAATGTCCTTGTCATACTGACATTTTTGGTAATAAGACAAGGTTGCAGTCTTGGTTATAACCTGAAGCATTGCCTGTGGTGGAAGGGAAAGGAAATATCTCAGTTGTTCCCATCCTGTGTCCTATATTAGACATATTAAGTGGGGTATGCCTGAAGAACATCTATAGAGAGGATTGTTGAGCCATGACTGGGTAACTGCTCAAATTTAAATTGTTTCATCTTGTAATGATAATCTAGTAGACTGTTCTTCCACTGCCCTCTTTCCAAAAAAAAAAAAAAGAGATGGAAATAAAGCCCAAGTAACAGGTAACTTCAGGGAAGAGAAAGAAATTAAAATGGTCTCCAGTGAGTATTTAGAGAACCAAAGAACATGTAACAAATCACTCAGAAAATTACTATGCAATCCAGGATGAAATTCCTCAAGACACAACAGAAAGGGAGATAAATCTGAAATATCTGGTTTCATTCCCTTTACCTCTGGCTGTCCATTAGAAGACTCAAGACACCTATGTGAAATCGAAGGTGTTTATATATTTTAGTGAGAAACAGAATAATAAAAACATGTATTCTGAGTTATTTTTCATTATCTTTCTCTTTGTAATATATGCAAAGACTTACTACCATAGGACTAGATTTTAAAGTGTGCATTATTTAGAATTGTGTGTTTTGGATAATATTTCCTGAATTGTGTGTGTGTGTATGTATGTGTGTGTGTGTGTGTGTGTGTGTGTGCGCGCGCACACGTGCGCAAGAGACAGAGAGATAATGAGCAAGGAAGGAAACAAGAGATAAAGGGAGAGAGAGGTAACCAGTTATTTTTAAAAGATATTGACACAACTTGAATGGTTATTTATCCCTGGGTTTTCTGCTTTCTTAATGACCACGTTTGAATGAAACAGAGCACTTCACTCATGCATCGTGTTTGGGTAGCAGAAGGGTAAAAAACGGGGTACATCCTTCCCTCTGAGACTAAAACTTTGTCTGTCTCCCTCAGAGTAATGAGAGGATTATTCTATATGCCCTCTGAGAACTCACTGCAGAGATTGTAATGTCTGCTGCCAATAATGATGTGGATACCAGACCAGAGGAACTGGTATGACACCACGGACTCATTTCACCCAAGCTAACAGGAAACTGTCAGACAAAAAGAGTTCTCTGCTTCTCCCGCCTCAGGCTATATCTAAACCAGTTTCCTGGAGGTGAAAGATTCAGTATATCCCATTACTGATAATTTCACCCATCTCGTTTCCCTGAACTGAACTCATTCCAAACTGCGGAGTTTGAAATAACCTCAATGCCATCTCAAAAGAAAGTAACAATGGTCAGATTTTAAAGGAATAATCCAAATATTCTAGGAAACTTTTTAATGTGTCAGATTTTTGTTAGATTTTATCTTACAGAATTAATGTCAATGACAAAGGAAATATTCTACATGACAATTTGTATTGTAGGATAATGGTTTCACTACAAAATATAAAGAACTAAAATATGAACTGAAATTAGATATAGCCTAGTAGGATAATATCCTTCATGTTAAAAAATGGAGTAATAGGTAAAGTTATGTATTCAGGGTAAATTTACCTAGAAATAAGGAAACATTATTTTGTGTGTGTGGTACTGGGGATTGGACCCAGGGGTGTTCTATCTCTGAGCTACACCCCCAGCCCTTTCTATTTTTTTTTTTATTTTGAAACAAGGTCTTACTAAGTTGTTGAGGGCCTTGCTAAGTTGCTAAGGCTAGTCTTGAACCTGCGATCCTCCTTTCTCAGCCTCCCAAGTACTGGGACTATGGTTTATACCACAATGCCCAGCTGAAATACGGAAACTTTCAACACACACTTGTGCCATATATGTATGATATTTAGAGCAGACTCTAGAATATGACTTGAATCCCAGTTTTCCCACTAACTACCTAGCTAACATTAAATCTTCTATTTTTGCCTTACTTTCTTTATCTGTATAATTGGGAGAGCAGTGGTAGCAAACTAATAAGATTACATAAAAATTGCAAAAGAAAAGTATTTACAAAGTAAATGCAGATACCTACATGAAATGGATAGCATAATTCATCAATACAAAGTATCAATTTTAAGTGGGAAAAGTTTCTATATGTATATGTATATACATTCATGTATTTCAAAATTGGTCAAAATATGGATTCATTAAAGTGTTCTCTCCTTTTTTTCCTGTCTTTATCAAATAATGGCACCAAATAAACTGAGATTATCCCCCCATTGTGTGACAAAGGGGGCTTTGTCTGTGAGCGTGAGCATGAGCTTCATGCACACTGGTCTCTGGTGTCAGGGTGGAGACCTGTATTCTCTGAGTCTTCATCAGTGCCTGTGGATTTCCGTGTTTATCAAGCATATCTCTCACACTAGTGCTCATCAGGCAATCGCATTTGATAGGTATCCAGTTACACAACACAATGGAGTTGCAGTAGGAAATGCAGGCTCCTTCCCTAGTGTTACCTAAAGTCTAACAGCGAAAGTAGGAAGCTTCCATTTGATTTTATTACACATAATTTTCTTTTTGAGGCCCAATGCGATATAAATTATTTTTCAACAACAGTTTTAGAAACATTTGTGCTTTCCTTGAGCTTTTTTCCATTCTGCAACATCTAGAACATTACTGGGATTAAATATTTATTAGTTACTTGTCTGAATTAATAATTCCAAACCATGCAAGAGTTATTTATTTATTTATTTTTTGTGGTACTGGGGGTTGAACGCAGGGGCGTTCTACCTCCGCGCTATGCCCTCGGTCCTATTTTTTATACTTTATTTTGAAACCGGGTCTCACGAAGTTGCAGAGGGCCTCACTAAGGAGAGAAAGAGAGAGAGAGAGAGAGAGACAGGGAGAGAGAGAGAGAGAGAGCTGAGGCTGGCCGCGAACCCTGATCCTTTGGTCTCCGCCTCCCAAAGTACTGGGATTACAAGCGAGCACCACCACGCCCGGCTTGCAAGAGTTATTTTTAGATTAAAGAAGATATTATGTCACATAATCTTTGGAATAGCATGTTCAAACAGTAGTTAAAACATCAATGTATTACATAAAAATCAATTACACAAATGGATAAGATATTGTCATTTCGTCTTCATTTTAGTAAATACCTATCTAAGCAACAATAGAAAAATCTTCCAAATTATGGGTATTTCTTCTATTTTGTTCTATAATCTAAGTATCAACTAAATAAAACTATAATTGAAGGACATAGGAATGCATCTCAGTGGTTTAATAATAGTTGAGAAGGCACTAGCAAATCAAACAAGAAGCCCAGTGGGACATTCCTGGTGTTACCTTCGGGCAGGCTCAGTGGTGCAGCAGTGAAATCTCATCCTCGGCTCTGTGCTGCTTATGTCAAATGAATAAGTGATTGAATGGATGGATGAAGGAGCTGATGGATTACCCACATGGAAAGATAAAGCAAGCACTTTTTTCCCTCCAGTATGACATAATTATGAATTAAGGTAAGTCTTTAGAAAAGTACGGTAACAATGTAAAAGAAAAGAGGTTAATGAAGAATATATTTAAAAATCCATAGATAATTAACATGTTAGATTTTAAAAAGATGGCAAGCATTTAAAGTGCCAAAATATATGCACTGTAAAAACATACAAGAGCAAAATGATAACACAGCCCCTCAAAGTCAATTACAAAGTGCTATTCTCAGAAATACTTTCTCGTTTTACTTTTTAAGTAACAATAAATGGAGATTATATACAAGTTGTATAAAAGACAGGAAAAGGCCATTTATCCTTAAAATGTTTCCACTTAAATTCATTTCAAGTTTTTTTTTTCTACTTGCTTTCTTATCTGTAATTCTTAATGTATTGAACTTTTTTAAACAACTCTTTTCATTTTTAGACCATCGATCGCTGCTTCTCATGCAGAATTCCACATTTTTGGCTTGCGTCTGACAGATAATGACACATACTAGTCTGGGCCTTGGAGTTAGCCTCTGCGTCCTCCTGTACTCAGTACATGTGCAGTAAGTAATGTTGAACACACTTTGAACCCCTCCAACAGTGCCTGACTCCTCAGTTCTCAAACTTCTTTCTGAAGCTCACTATCACTGGCCTGGAACTCCTTAGTCACACAGTCCTCATCTCCAGGACAGCATACTGAGCTTCTTTCCTTCCTGCAGGCCCTGCCTGTTCCCATTTGGCAGGATACAGACCCTGAACTGCACATGGACTCTTCCCCCACCACACGCCCTGCCCTCACCGAGTTCCACTGATTTCCACCCTCATCTTTCAGCATAAAGGAGGTACACGAAGCATAGGCCCAGTCTAAAGAAATTACCTAATTGAAATCAGGTGAAGCATTGCCAAAGGTCTCTCGAGTCAGGCTTCTAAATGTTTGATTTGAATTGTAGCATCCTTGCTGACATCAGAAAGTGGGTGATAGAGGGAATGCTTTCAGTAGTATTTGAAAGATTCTTACACACAATTGGTCTTTTTCAAACCAAGTTTGAGGAGGCGGCATCAATAGTGTGCTGGATTCTTCTTTGATTATTGTAAAGTGGTTTCTTGTCAGGAGTAGGTGACAAGGTGAAGGGTGTCACATAGACACATTTCAGGGCTGAACCTAGGGATCCCATCAGTCGGAATCCAAGTGCTTTGCTATTACCAACTGTGCCTCTTGCATCTGACAGACTGATTTGTTTCAAACCCTTTATAATAAGTCCAAGCACACCTTTGGGTGGCTTCATCTACATTTATTTCATTTTCATTTCATTGCAGCATACCTTAAAATTATGCATAAATTATAACATTTAAAAACAGCCGCTTACAAACTCTGAACCAGATTATCTGTATTTCTCTCTTGATTACCATTATGTGTGCCTTCTCTCCAAAAATTTGAGGCAGAAAAATGCTGAGAAAATGTATCTGAAATCAGCGATGAGTGAGATGAAGGTTATTAAACAAGTACTATTACCTGGTTGGAAATGTTGAAGAGAAAGTGACTGCTAAATTAGAAAGAGAATGCCGCTCTCTTCCTCCTTCCACTTTTCGGGGTGTCTCTGAATTGCATTTTTATGTAAAGCAGTTGTGCTCTACTCAAAATATTAAACATGATGGACTAGCTATATCAGTCTAATCTCTGCAACTTATATTTTCTTCTAGTAAGTACCAATATTACATTCTAGTCCCTGCATCCCTAGAGTAGCTCCTTAAGCTAGTGTTTTGATTTACTTTCACTACACCAAAATATTCTAGGGCTGCCCTCTGCGAGGCCTCTATTTCCCAAATATCACTGAAAAGTTGGTCTGGCTTCTCCAAGTAAAATGACAGTTTAATTAGAACCACAGTGAAAATGGCTATAAATGCATTGAAATCACTTCTTGATAAAATGTCTGAATGAATGTAATGTCTGAATGAATGTAATATTGATTCAGTCTTGAAAAATATAGGCTACATATTAGGGTGCTTTGTGATGCTTTTTTCATCAATTCTCCAAACACCACATTTGAATAACTATTTCCCTGGCGTGTGTGGTACCCAGTGTTCACATACTGTTGTATAGTTTGTTTCCAGGACAAGAGCATCAAACCCAGGGAGCAAGTATGGACTGGACTGCTACCTCCACAACACGGGATTCCATCAATCAAGATCATGGGGGCCTTTTTCTTAATGGATACAAGGAAACTAGATATTTGCCAAGCAGTATATTTCGAGAGGCAGGTCCACCTAGAAAAGATACTGATTTTTTGTTTGTTTTAATTTGTATAAAGTCATGGCCCTGTTAGGGCAGCTCTGCCTCCCTTGTATAGTTATTATTTCCTCTATTTGATACTTTCACAGATATCAGTATATCCACTTTTTGTTTCTTGGTACATCCTGGATTTCGGTGGGTCTTAACAAAGGTGTTCCAGTCTACTCTTCTTAGTAATCTGCTTGAAGCATTTTGTGTGCTTTAATATTTAGTTTCTAAGTCTGCGCATCTTAGGCTGTTTTGTCACAAAAGCTTTCAACTGCTAATGGATTTGGAGACATTTTAAAGCTGTATCTAGACTACATGTGCACATTGAGAATATCGATAAGACTCCATGTGAGAAACACTTCCATTTAAAAAGCCATTGCCAATTAATTAAACTGCAAAATCCAAGATACAAAAGTTCTATGACTGACCAAAGAAATGTTTATACTATCCATTTTCTTATACTTTGTTGGTGCATTATAATCTCATATCATAATGTAGTTCATAGTGATAGTGACACACCTGCATACATTTTAAAATGGTATAAATATTATCCAGAAAATGATGTGTTCCAAGCTTTTCCAACCCTTCAACTAATCTTACATTTTATAGTTGATATCATGTATATATGCCTATAAGAAAGTGTGTTCATAAGACCAGGGTCTGTTAAGTTATTCAATCACAGCCTGCTGTGGTGGCACATGACTATAATCCCCATACTTGGGAGGCTGGGACAGGAGGACCCCAGATTCGAGGCCAGCCTCAGCAACTTAGTGAGACCCTGTTTCAAAATAAAAAATATAAAATAGTAGCTCAGAGAGATAGAATGCCTCTGGGTTCAATCCCCAGTACCCCCCCCCCAAATCAGTCACATTTCATCACAGTTAAGGAAATCCAGGTGTAATAGAACCATTGTGATCATCATTGCGCTTTCACCGCTAGGGCAGGAGGTACCTGCCCTAGGGATCTTGCAGTGGGAGCTCCTCTACTTGCCAGGAGTAGTTGTTAGTTGCTGGCTACACAGAGCTAGGTGTGTGGAGGGAAGCTGAGGAGGGGGGTGCAGAAGGCTTAATGTAACAGGACCCTAGAAACCCAACCCCATTCTTCAGCTTGTCTTTGGGCAGCTGCACCACAGATTAACTTCTCCTTTCTGCTCAGTCCTGCTTTCCTCACCCTTCGAAGGTCTTAATCTCTGAAGGTTCCCCCCAATAAATTTCCTGCACACAGAAACTATTTCCTGAAAAGCCCGGCCTACTGGAGTCAGTACCAGGTCAGGTCCTGGCAGCGGGAATGACCCAGTGACTGGCTGGCAGTGACAACTCTGTCTCTGGTGGCCGGCAGGAGACTAATATTCCTTGGTGTAGTCTCAAGATAACTGTTAAAGCTCCCACCAGTGGTCAAACTGGTATGAAATCCGGCAGAAGGGAATGAGGACCAAGGGAAAAGCTATGTAATAAGGCTTAAGGAATCTAATGGATAGAGCTATCCATACATTGGCTAATCACTACTATAAGGTGAATTTTCTAAGCCAGAGGGTATCCTTAGTAGCAAATAAAGAGAGTCTCATCTTCTATAGCCACAGGACAAAAATGAAAACAAAGTCAGGCATGATGGCACACGTCTATAATCCTAAAGCTCCAGAGCCTGAGACAGGAGGATGGCAGTTTCCAGGTCAGCTTCAACCATGTAGCAAGACGATGCTTCGCAACTTAGCCAGATCCTATTTTAAAATAAAAAATAAAAAGGGCTGGGGGTGTGGCTCAGAGGTAGAGTGTCCCTGGGTTGAATCCCCAGTACCAAAACAAACAAACAAACAAAAAACCCCCGAAACAATGATCTGGTCCAGGATTCAATCATAAGATTAGCAGAACTCCAGAGGTAGATGAATTTTCAACCTTAGCATAAATGCTATGGTTTGCTGCTGTGACACCATCCTCAGACTCCCTTACATTTGGTGGCTCTCTGGGTTTAGCACATGGAATCCGAGGAAATTCTGGATATGAGCAATGGAGGAAAAGAAGGTTATTTATTGCCTTCTCCCCTTACTTCCTGGCTGCAGTTTTTGGCTCAGTTATGAATATATGCTACATATGAAGACTGGGCGGCCACTGTTCCATGGTTAAAATTCTAGGCATGTTTCAGTAACACTCTTTCCACCCTGCAGTCCTCTGAAGAGAGGGATGCTAATCACTTCTCACTGATTCTACACTCTGAGCTCTTTGTTATTCTTTTGGGGTTTCTTTGCCCTGACCATGCTCCTATAAATAGTCCCATTGTCAAGTTATCTCTTACTAAATAAACCTTTTGAATGCCCCAGCTGCTTCTTGCTGGGACCCTGACTGATAATATTGGTGAAGTGTGTGTGTGTGTGTGTGTGTGTGTGTGTGTGTGTGTGTTTATTTGTACTTGTTTGTTTTTACAATCAAAATGTGTATCTACAATTAAAACAAAATGAGAAAAGTGTCCAAGAGTTGTGTGCATGTATGTTTCTATCACTCTATACCCCAGTATGATTTACAATTACAGTGCACCAAATAAAAGTATATTAAAAAAGCAATGAGAGCCGGGCGTGGTGGCGCACGCTTGTAATCCCAGTACTTGGGAGGCGGAGACCGGAAGATCCGGGTTCGCGACCAGCCTCAGCTACTTAGTGAGACCCTCCGCAACTTCGTGAGACCCAGTTTCAAAATAAAGTATAAAAAATAGGACCAGGGGTGTATCTTGGAGGTAGAATGCCCCTGGGTTCAATCCCAGTACCACAAAAAAAAAGCAATGAGTTTTATCCTTTGCCATGGAAAACATGAGACATTTGTGACAATATGTTAAAATATGAATAAAATTACACAAGGTTACGCAGTGGCTTCCTGTGATTAGGCTTTGATATTTTATGCCAGGTTCAAACATTTTGGAGAAGAAGGTGAGGGCAGGGAATACGTAGTTATATGCTCTAGTTTTTGCTCTGCTGTGCCGTTGATCACCACAAAGCTCTGACATGTTCTTTTCTACTCTGTGTTTCTGTTCATTGCTGAGGCTCATATTGATGAGTTAAGAGTCTGTATTACCAAAAGTCAAAGCTATAGGTAAACTAAGATTAGCAGAGTAGGTGGGTATCCAAGGCAGAGTCCATTAAATTGTTTAATCCTAAAATTAAAAAAAATAAAGGTAGCAGCAACAGGCTCGTTTCATGGCATACCTCCATGCAAATGCATCTACTTTATGTTGCTGCTCATTTGAGGTACTGCTTAAAAATACCCCATATGTTGTTACATAAGAAAATATGCAAACAATCTCTTCATTTTGATCTCAGGCATTCTACTAGAAAAATTAAGCTGTGGCTATATTTAAAGATGGCTAAATTAGGAAATACTTGTCTAATTCAAAACCCTGGCTTGGATTTCAATCCAAGAGACACTCCTTCTCCCCCATGTATTATGAAAAGCAGAGTAATTAAGTTCCTATATATAGTAAGAATTGGTTTGCTATTTAGACACATCATTTACTTTTTACTCAATAGCTCCCTGGGAAGGCAGACAGATATAGCTTCTTACGTGTGCCTCTGCATCTGTGTAGCTTGTTCAAAACAAACACCCAAACTCTTTTGGGACCACTCAGTTAGAGAGTGAAATAATGAAAACATTTTATCAAGAGGGAAATATCAGTTTCTGACAAGCTCATCTCAGTGGTATCCCTTCAACTGAGGTTTTACAGAAGAAAATATTTGGGCATATATCTTATACAGGATTCTTAATGGCATGCTGCTACCATCCTGAAAATAGTCTGAAATGAGATCCATCCACCCCACAGGATGAGGCCGCACTTCTCAGCGTTAGAAGAGACAAGAGGGGTCACGTTATCCAACTTCTTCATATTGTGGATGAAGAAGGCGAGACTCAGATTAAGAACCTTCTCCAAGGTTACCCAGCTACTTAGTCCCAGCACTCATGCCTCCCTGGCCAGCTCACCCATTACCTCAAACTGCTACCATTGCTACCCTTTCATGCAGCTCAGCATCTCGCTATATCTTCTTACATATCCTTTTCAGTTTTATTCAACACGCATTTATTGAGAACATACTATGTGCCCAATGCTGTGTTTGGTACTGGAGACTTTATGCTAGGCATTGGAAACCTGGCACGAAACAGCAGGCAGGATTATTGGGAAGGCAAATGTCAAAAAGGGACCAACTCTTCTTAAATAAGATTAGTAAGAAGAGTGTGCCTAGGACTGCGTGTGCATAATAAGACCTTCAGAACTAATGACTATACGTGTGTGTCACTCACTGGTCACTTAAGCTCCAAACACCTACATGTTAGGAGTAGGAGAAGAAAGATTATGAGTAAATATTAGTAGCTGGGAAAAGAGTTCATACCTGTGAAACTTCAGACTATGCCAATTGGAAGATTAACCAAGCCACTTACGGCTTGAGAAAAGGGAAGGAATAAATATGGAACTTGGGAAACCGTAATGCTGTGCCGGGAAAAGGTAGTTGGAAACTAAGTTGAGAGTTTTATTTCCTAAGTCAAGGTTAGAGGAAGGATTTTGTTTTTGTTTTCTGTTTTGTTTTTGTTTTAACAGAGTGGGTGAAGGGCATTGTGAAATAATGCAAATGACCAAAAAATCACAGGACTTACTCGTGCCCATTAGATTCACCATATACAAGGACATTGATGATAGTAACTCCGACAAAGTCGTAAAAGTCAAGCTGGGTCACAGTGGGGTCAAGCGTTAAGAGGAGGTGAGAAAGTGGTACCAGATATTAGTCGACATTTTAAAGAAATCAGTACTGTGATTAAGAGTCAGAGAAAAATGTAGCTGGGGCAACGTTTTGTCTGTGAGAAAAAAAGAGGCCTGGGTACAATGTCCTGGACTTAGAGCCAAACGTGTATCCTATTTTTTCTTATTTTCCCTCTTTTCCTAAATATTTCCAGTGAAATTTCCCTAGGGATTAGGAAGCATAGAGTTCTTCTATGTAACATATAGACAAAAGGGTGTGTGTGGGAGTGCATGAGCATAGAATGGAGAAGAAAGGAAAAGTTAATTCATAAGTTCATCTGTCCAGCCAGAGCATCATGAAAGAGGTGCATTCGGCCTGATGACGTGGTAAGTCAAGTGAAATATTTCATGCCAGTTACTGCAAATGTGAGTATTTACTGAATCTAACCATGGTGATTAGCCCTGACAGCTCAGTTCTGACAGATTCGCTCCGATTTGCTTTTGCAAAAGGACTCAAAGCTGAATAGAGATGTTTACTAACATAGAACTGTCAAAGTGACACTGAGTGATGAGGTTAAAAAATAAATTATAGCTCCTTCACCTGAGTCACTCGTCTTAGACTGATTCCTGCCAAATTAAGTGGTCATTGTGAATTGCCTCAAGACAATATGTAACTCTGATAGTTTTTCCCGTATTCCTCCAGTTACTCTAAGGCATCCTCTTTCTGGGAAGTGAGTTTCAATATTTCCATTAAAAAAAAAAAGTTGAGTCCTTTCTAGTCACATATGTAAGTTACATCAAATCATAACCACTTTGTAGAAAATTAGTTGCATGTTCAGGAGTAGTAAATTTTTCAATGCACAGTGACAATAGTCTCAGCATGGATACATTCCATGCAAAGGCAGACTGTTTAAAATTAGCTTTCATTAATACTAAATGATGTGTCAAATCAAATGAGCTAAAATAAATTGATGCTGCTACCTGGTCACCAGGATGCAGCATGCTTTGCCACAGCAGAATCAGATTATAATGTTACAGTAGCGATAGCTTGGCGTTCCCAGAATTCATTATGTGTGGCAGTGGCAATGCAAGACCTTGAAGGATTGTGGATAATATGTGCTGTATCTCATGCTTCCCCTCCCAATAACAACCCACCCACAAACCCACAAAACTAGGGATCTCTGGAGTCTCCAAGGGTTTCCGTTGCACTTGTGAACATCTTACTCCTAATCCAATTGCAGAAAAGAGAAAGGACATTTCAGAACATCCTTCTGTTTCCATTTCTTCAGGGCAGATGCATTCTCGTTGAGCCCATACCTCCTAGAAAAGATAAGAAGGGAAAGTCAAATCTTTCTCTATATCTTTGGAACTTCTGTCTGCATCTCACCATCCCAGACTCACAAATTCCAGCCATCCCAGTCCTAATACAAGCCACCATTACAAGGAAGATACAGGTTGAAATGGCCATGGGCCAAGGTCACTCTCGGGTGCTTTGGGCTGTTCTGGTTATCTATGAAGTCATTCTTACCATGAGAGCCTGACATACACAGAGGGATAGAAGATAGCTGCTTGTCCATCAGCCATACTCTACAAGACAGATTCTCCACTAAAATTCTAATATTGAGAGAGCTAGACAGTTTCACAGCATATCTGAGACCAGAGCTTCCTGTGAGATTGGGCTTGATACTGGTCACCAGCGATGCTGTTTAGCCTTTATTCACTGCTCGCCCCCGACCTTTCCCATTATTCTTCTGGAGTGACTGCTCCATCAGTCACTCTCTGAAGAACCCTTGCCTCAGGCTCTACTGCTAAAACTCCAACCAGAGACAAATGCCTACTCCATAGGGTTAATTAGAAATACATAAGAAGAGCTAGGGAAATAATATACTATAGATAAATGTCACATATTTATAATAAATCGAAAGACAAGAAGTCAAGGAATCGGGTGCTACAGTGAACATTTTTAAGAGTTCAGAAATTTGCTGCAATCAGGTAATATTGGACAAAGAACCAGGAATTTGGAGATCTTGCATTTGAACTTGAATTTAAAACAAGGATTTTTTCTATTGATGCATCTTTAAATCCTCAATTGGGCAAGAAATAGAAACAGGCTAAAAGGCCAAAAAGCTACACGGCTTAGACTGGCAAAAGACAAGGAACAAAGCAGAAGATAATCTGGTTACTACTGATAGCTATTTTTGCAAACCACAGCTAACATAACACGATCATCTCTAAGTAGCATTGATTATAGAATAATATTTACCATAAATAAATTAAGTGCTGATATTAAAATTTTGTTAGGAAGATTGGACAATTCGATTTTACAAACCAGGAAGCAACTTTATTAGTTTCACTTTATTCTTTATTAAAAGTTGTCCATACTATTTGAACACTAACTATAAATTCTACAGCAAGATAATTATGGATATATGCTTGCTATACTATATATGCTTGCTATATCGTGACTCAGGCACCATCTTCTACTAATCTTGTTTCAAAAGAAACTAAGTTTTGGGCTATGGAAAAGAATGCTGAATTTTAAGTTGCATTTGAAAATGATCCTAAGTTAAAACCTCCTGGATTCAGAGTTTAGATTCTCAATGTAACAATTATAATTTGAGGTCCTGAACATTCTCAGTAGAGGTCAAACCTGACAAAGATTAAATTCTCTACCGGTGCTTTACCACAGCAAAAACTCACTAGCTGCTTTTTGAATAAGTCAATGAACACATAAAAATCAATTGATGTAGACTGTCAATTTGCATACCTTCCCATTTCAGTGAAAATCCCCAACACTTAAGAAGTTTCAGAGTATTTAATTATGTTGATACTCCATATTTTATTTAACCTTTCTTCCAATGATAAACATTGACATTTTTTCTCCTAAAATTTTTACCATAAAGTCTTATACTGAAAATAAAGTTCCTTGTGTTTTTAATACATTTTGGATTTTCTGTTGGATAGGTTCCTAGTGAATATAATCTCTAGGTCAAACAATATGAATATTGTTGGTTTGTATAGATTTGAACATCATTTCAAGTCTCTTTGGTGCTCTATTCCATTATTTAGACAGTTTATGAGAATACTTATTTCCTTCAACTCTCCACACATCTGGAATAAACAAGGAATAAACAAGGTCAAGATGCAGAAATTTATTCTGAGATACCACAGGGAGAGAGAGAAAGGCCAGATGAAAGGGCGTATGGATCAGATGTGTGAGTAAAGCCTTCTTACACCTTGCAGTCCAGCCCAACACCTCGGCTCAATTCAGTAGTGTGAATGACCCAGGCAAAGCCACATGGGGCAAACCAACTGAGCACAGACATGAGGAAAAATAAGACGTTGTTTCAAGCCTGTGTTTTGAGATGGTTTGCTAGACAGAAATACATATCTGAAAAATTAGTATTTTAATATTTATCAATATGATAGTAAAAAAACACTTTAAATGAATTTTATTGTAATAAATACCAGTGAGGTTGAGTATCTTCTCATATTGTTATTAGGTATTTTTATTTCTACTTCTGTACTCTGCCAGTCTTAATGCTTTGCCTGTTAGTGTCTACAAAATTATTTTGTTATTCATCTTGTTGTTATGGATCACAATAAATCTCTGTAATTCTGTATATTAAGTTTTGTGTAGCTGGTTTTGAAGGAAGACACATTTATTTTTCCTCAGATGCCATGGGTGGTTATATGGTGTGTGTGTGTGTGTGTGTGTGTGTGTGTGTGTGTGTGTGTGTGATTGTTTTATAAATACCTGTATCAATCATATTTTCATGATTCGTTTTTAGAAATAGAGTATGCAAGATTTTAAAAATACTCTACAATACCTGGTTTTACTTTTAAGTTTATATTGTGTGATTCAAAAAAGCTAGCCAATTGTCCCAGTGTCACCCTTGCTTGCTGGGCATGGTGGCGCACGCTTGTAATACCAGTACTTGGGAGGCGGAGACCGGAGGATCTGGGTTCGCAGCCAGCCTCAGCTACTTAGTGAGGCCCTCTGCAACTTCGTGAGACTGGGTTTCAAAATAAAGGATAAAAAATAGGGCCGGGGGTGTAGCCAGAGGTAGAACGCCCCTGGGTTCAATCCCCGGTACCGCAAAAAATAAAAATAAATAAATAAAAACCCTTGCTTTCTCTGTATTTAGCACACATTACTTTTACATGTAAATAGGCCTAGTTCCTATCATTACATTTTTTTAAAATAGAAATATTCTAATCAGAATATTTATTGGGAACACATTGGATTCATAGATTAATGCACAAGGATTTTTGTTTTAAATGTTGTATCTTTTAATGTATATGCCTTTCTAGTTTCTTTTTGTTTGTGTTTTTTCATTATGTCCATGTTATAGTTAGATATAAAATGTCCCCTAAAGAGCTCATTTATTAATATTCAGGGTTGATATAACTGAGTCATGAGGGTCGTAGTCCCAGAAGTAGATTAATCCATTGTAATGGATTTCCCTGGGTGGTGCCCAGTAGCTGGTAGGGTGTGGTTGGAGGAGGTGGTCCGTGGGAGTGGGGCCTTGGAGATTATATATGGATCCTCATGTGCTCTCCCTCTCTCCACTTTCTGCCACCATGCCCTGAGAACTGTAAGAAAATAAATCTTCTTTCCTCTAAAGTTACGTGGTCAATCTTTATATTATAGCTGCAAGAATGCTGACCGGGACAGTCCATTAGAATGAGAGACACATTTTCCTAACAAATCCTCTATATTTCTTTTTAGTATTTATTCCAAAATGTTATTTTTAGTTTCTGATAAGATGGGAATATGTTTGTTATATTTTGTTTCTAAAAGATTATTTGTTTCATGTAGGGTGAATCACACACTTATCTTCAGGGGAACATAGGAAAAGAAAATTGGGGGATGTCAGTTGAAACTTTGAAGAGTGTTTCTCTAAGAGTCATTTATGAATGGTTTCAGAGATAAAAAAAACAATGATTTCAACAAAGAGAAAAGCCATGGTCAATAGGAAGGAAATATGAAGTGTGCATGGAATTAAAGAAGTAAAAGCACAATACTGAGAGGCTCAGTTTTCTTGAAACTGTAAGGAGCCAGATAAGTGTCAGATGGGGTCAAGCAATTCATGAATCAATTCTACGAGTTCTAAACCTCCTCTGCAGCCGTTGTTGATTCTAAGAGTCCCATGTGTCCGGCCAGAGCTGTGTGACACTTGACATACGGGGAACTCTATTAGATACCACTTAGCTAACCAGTCATAGTCCTTAAATTGAGTAACCAGTGAGGTGACGTAAATAAAAGTTGCCATAAATATATCCTCCATAATCCCATCCTGTGAACAACAATGATGTTGGAGAATCACTCTGAAATAAATATTCTAGATGGTGATGTACTCCTTGACACTAACTATGGGAAATGGATACAAAATGTCAGCATGTTCGTTAGTATTTTAACAGAAAGAATGACAATCTCTTCTGCAGAAATGTAGAGTTGGAAGTTGTCCTAATATTTAAATTTACATATATGAAACAAGAGACCAAAAAGGGAAAGTTACTTCAAACTGTTCTTATTATCTGCCATAACAATGCATTTGGAATATGAATTCCATTCCCTTTTTGAAGATGAAGGAGCAATATCAAAATAAATACTTGAACTATTAAACAATAAGCAGCTTTGTGAAGACTCTCGGTACATTGGTACCTGTATTACACCTGCCTGCCTCACAGGGAGGTTGATGAAGACAGAGATAGCTGCAAGTTGGTGAATATGGAAAATGGTAGCAACAGTTTGATGAGAAAATTTTCAAAAATACTGTCTCTGATTCCAATTATGTGCTTCAAAATTCTACTTGGTCTAATAACCTCTTGGTAGTAAGTCTAAATGAATTAATGGAGAGAAAGGAAGTACAACAGGAACCGGTATACAGTGTGTGAAAACCCAGGTGGTAATTGGATGAAAGGCTTAACAGTCCAGGGAGAGATTATGCTTTAATCAGCTTTGCCAGGCTGAGCCACCCGAGGGCTTTACACAAGTATGACAAGAAGGCTGGGTTATTTTAGAGGCTCTGCATATGAGTAAACAGAGAGGGATTTTTTTTTACTTACAAAATTTATTAAAAATTAAGAAATTTAAATTGGACTAAAATATTAATGCTCCTCAAAAATTTTTCAGTTGCTGATGGACTGCTTGAGAAAATGATCATGAGGAATCAAAATGAACTGAAAACCCAGGAGACCTGCACCAAGGTCATGAACGTGAAAAGACTTCAAATTCCATCCGTTTGGGATGACGCTTCAGCCTGACTCCCAGACACATCCAAGAAGAGAGATCTGCAAATTCCTCTAGGTGTCATCAACCCCTCTAACCAGAAAATTGATTTCAGCTATTTACCTGCATTTAGAGATCACAGGACCAAAACTGGCAATAAGTCGGGAAAAATGACAATATGTTGCTAAGCAGAGCCCCTAAATCAGGTGGTGAATGTGACGTCTCAGAATGAGATGAACACAGAAAGCAATCAGGAAGTGCCAAAACAAATTAACCTTTTGGGGCTCCTGTTACTAATGGAGAGTCGAAGCCTACAGCACTGTGTACACTTGTCAGGTCGGACAGGTGCCCTTTCATAACTCATAATCAACAAGAGCCTGGGAGGAATTCTTTGACTCAGATACTTGGAGCGGAGCAATATTCTTGAGAAATAGGCAGCTGCATGCCCTCATTCTCATTTTCTCTCCCTCTTGATAAAAAATAATTTAAAATACCCACTTTCTATTTTCATGACAACCCTGGCTCCAAGCAAATCAAACAAGGGTAACCAATTCCCCTAAAGTCTACCAAGTAGAACTGCCAAGTACAGGTGAATGCTGACACCCCCCACCTCCCAAATGAGCTTGTTTATCCAACCATCCTTTGGCAATTATTCAGTGGCCCCCAGGAATGTCCAACAATGGCCCAGAAGCAATGAAAAATTCATAGCAACTAGGAATGGTACTCAACTAAAAGAAATCCTTGATCTATATTGCATTTAGGCCACATCAGAACAGAAAACGTCTCATAACATTCAGTCCATTGTCTGTAAATCCAGCACAATACTTTTTTCTACAGTTTGCACATTTCAACACCTCAACCTTCATAGAAAGAACCTCTAACTGGAAGTGATTTCATTAAAAAAATTGATTTCAGATCTGAACACTAGGGGTTATAAAAAATAAAATAAATCACATATTAAGTAATTCATTCAACTCTCATGAACAAAGCATTGTGCCCCAAAATATGGCCTCTTTGGTGCAACCAGTGTCACTTTTGGGGTTACCCACAGAATGAAGAGCAAACTCCTATTACAGTTTTCAAGCTGGTACTGAAAGTGGGGTATGGGGGTCTACTAGAATTGCAAAGCTCAGGCCCTACACTAGACTCCCTGAAGCTGATTCTGTTCTTCTACATGACTCCCAAGTCATGGTGAAAGCCCAAGTTGGCTGACTGTGCTCTGGTTTACAGAGCCCTGTATCACTGTGTGACAGACCCTGATTCCTTCTTCACCCTCATGTGTGCCACTCGGTCTCCCTCCTATGTGTGTCCCAAGTCCCATCCACGCTAAGTCCTATCCATGCATATTGTTCACACAAAGCAAGGGCCTCTGGGTCCTTATTTCCTTATTTGAAAGGCTAATCCTAACCTGATACTTATCAAATGTATAATTACAATGCACCAATAAATAAATATTAAAAAAAGAAAGGCTAATACTACTTTCTGCACGCATACCTGCTAGGTATGAACTACCCTTCTAATTCATCCTGTCTCTTTTTTGACTAGCCTCTCCTTTTCAGGTCTTCAGTCTTTATCTATCTATCTATCTATCTATCTATCTATCTATTTTTCTATACTGGGGATTGAACCCAGGTGCACTCTACATCTGAACTACATCCCCAGCCCTTCTTATTTATGTTTTATTTTGAAACAGGGTATTGCTAAGTTACTGCGCACTGCTGGCCTTGAGCCTGTGATTGTCCTGTCTAAGGCTCCCACGTCCTGAGATTACAGGCATGCATTACCATGCCAGGCTACCAGCCAGTTCTTTCAAGAAGCTTCTCCTGAAATCTCAATGTCAGACTATGTTCCCTCACCCTTTCAGGTGCCCATGACACCCTTTTCTTACTACTATTGGAAAAGCAGCCCTTTATCATTTTGGCCCCCAACACTAGCCTTTAATGCTTTTGAGCTCTCAGTCTTGTTTATACTTGTATCATCAGGACTCAGTAGGTTGCCTGGAAGACATCACACAGAGTAGGTGCTGAATAATTGTTGAATGTTTAAAAAATAGTTCATACATCTTCTTGAGGGCGATTTGCATGTTAAGCAATTTTAAGTCTTAAAATCAAAAGTTTTTACTTTTGTAAGGGAATTTAAAACATTAAGAAGCAGGAGAGAGAAGTGCATGGTGAGGGGTAGCTTTAGCAAGACTCATTCTGAGAAAAAGACCTGAGCAATGTCTGCATTATGGTGAGATTCTTTTTGATGGATGGCTCCCCCAAGTCTCTCGAGCTGAGAGGCTCTTCATGGGATAGCACCACAACTCCTTTAGAATATGCTATATTTTATTTTCTGTACCAAATAGCAGGTTTTAAACTCACAGACTTATTTTTCCTCTGCTGTTTTATGGCTGCTTGACCGAGGACTACTTAAAACCGACAGTTTGCTTTGGAAAGAAAAGTCTGCAAGGAGGATGATCTTATGGCAACGTATTTTTCAGCCAATGATATAAATGCATTGAGCTCCCGATTCCAGAGGTATTTAGATAGATGTGTGTGCTTTTTCTTATTTCTCATGGAGAGGGTTAATGTAGTGTGTCTTATCTATCTCAGGCCACATGAACCTCTATTATATTCTGGTGTGTCTTTATTGAATCATTTATCTGGATTTCAGTGGCAACACGGGTGCACTCACACAGCCCCACAAAAATATATATCAAGGTAATAAGGAAGTAGTTTCCTTTATTGTTTAGAAATTCAAATAAATATAGAGAGCTGTGCCTAGGGTAGAGGGAGAACCATCTCTTTAGATATCTGATCTGGATGTGTGAGCCTGTTTAGCTGGTATAATTTCTTTCAGAGCAACAGTGGTACTTTAGCCACATGGAGCAAAAAGGGCTGGTAAGTGTGAGAAGGCAGGAAGAAAGGGAATACGCTTCCAACTAACATCTCCAGGTGACTCATGGCCAACGCACATCTCCTAGTTTGATCTCCTTTTCCTTTCCCACAAACTGTTGCCCAATCAGGGTTAGGAAGGTCCTCTTTCTATTTATTAAGTGCGTATGAAAGTACTGACCTACCGTGCTGATGGTTTCTACTGTCACGTTTGTCATCTAATCTATTATCTTCTCGATTCTAATTTTCTTTCCTTCTTAAATTGCCATATATCTAATATAGGATTCAAGGTAATTTAGTTCATTTTCTTTTAATATTATAGGATTGTTCATCTTCACCTGAACTAACTTTTAAAAATTTCCTGCAAGGCATATGTAGGCCAGTTGGGTCATATGGTGGTTCTATGCCTAGGCTTTTGAGGAACTTCCATGCTGATCTCCATAGTGGTTGTGCTAATTTACAATCCCATCAGCAGCATATACAAATTCAAATAATTTTATGTCATCTATGAAAGTATCACTACCAATCTCAATAATACATGTGGGGAAGGGGGGGGAGCAGGTAAGATGAAAGGGAAACACACCGAGTGATGTGTGCATGGATGGATGTATCATTTTGAACCTCATTATGATGTATGATTACCATGAACCAATAAAAGTAAAAAAAAGAGAATTAAATGCATATATTAAACCTAAAAAGTATATGTAGTTCAAGACATGGTTTTCCACGTCAGCAACACCTTCAATACTATTAGAACTTACTGAGTTTTTATAATGTTTTACTAAATTGGTCTATTTGCTTTCACATGTGTAACTTGACATTTAGTCCTCAGAGATACTGACATTTTTGATCTGAGAAATTTGAGGCTGAGACATTTTGTGATTTACCCACATAATTTAAAAACTAAACCAGAAGACCTAGAATTCGAACTCAGGTTTTCTGATGTCAAACTTAGTTCGTAACTGCATTATTTTCATCAAATATTTCAGTGTACAAGGAGAACCTTGATGTGAACCCTGGGTTTTATTTTCCATATCAATGAAGAAAGAATGTGAGCTTATATTTTGCATTTTACATTCAGAGAAAATATTGTTTAAAAAAACTTTGTTTAATTGTAGAAAGAGAAGAATTATCAACAATTTTTCCCTAAGACCCATAAAACAGCAGGTGATGCAGAGATTCTCCTTTTAGTGTATATCTCATTAGCTCTGTAATTTGTTCAATAGCATAATAAAAATAAAATTCCAAGTCATTAAAGCCTTCTCAATCTTCACTGCTACAAGTGCCTGATGAAATAAGTCAACGATCCATCCTGCTTGGAAAGCAGTTTTTCCATTCAAAATCACAACTAATTTAACACTGCACAATATCAGGGGTAATAATTTAATTGCGTGCCCTTTCTTTGAAAAAGAAAAGAAATGGGTAAAATATGAATGGGCAGTAGCTAAAGACAAAGCATGAAGATGCCCCCACATGAGAGGACAAAACTTCATCGCCAACATATGGAGGTAATTATCACTGCATAACCTAGACTGGATCCTGACAGAGATGTACGCTTTTTATATTCTTATAACGAATCCTTTTTCTTTATTATACCAGGTACACAGGGAGGCATTCTAATGTAATGAAGGGAACATACTGTGCATCTATGGTCTAATATGATTTAGGCAAGTGACCATCTCTTCAGGGACAGTTTACATCTACCAAGTAATCCCCGAGTATGCCCTCAATGGTAGGTTGTTATGAGGCAATGATAGCACATCCTTAAGTTTGCAGTTACTGTTAAAATAGGTTTTGGAGGCAGGGCATGTGCCTTGGGAGGCGGAGACCGGAGGATCTGGGTTCATGGCCAGCTTCAGCTACTTAATGAGGCCCTCCGCAACTTCGTGAGACCTGATTTCAAAATAAAGTATAAAAAATAGGGCCGGGGGTGTAGCTGGGAGGTAAAACGCCCCTGGGTCAATCCCCGGTACTGCAAAAAAAACTAAATAAATAGGTTTTGGTTGGAAAGATATTTTTTTTTCATTATATATATTTCATTATATATATTCATTATATATTTTCATTATATATATTCTATATATTCTATATAATATATAGATTCTATTATATATATACTATATATAATGAAAGATGCCCAAATATGAAAGATATATATTATATATTATTTAAAGACCCAAAATATGTCTTTAGATCATTTAGATATAGTTCAAGAGTATAAGGTATTGCCTATCACCTTGTTATCTATTTCAAATAACTGTCAATTTCATCATTAAATTTATCATGTCTGAATGTTGACATAACCACAATGCACAAAATTGGTGTACTAAAACCAGTTAGTATATTGTATTTCATTACTGAATATACAGTTCATTCTGACACTGTAAGTGGAATAACTTGCCTTGATGCATAAATGCTCCTGATGTACAGGGTCCACTCACAGGTATCAAACCGAGAAACGCCAACAGGTGATTGAATGTAGGGATTGAACTGGAGTAACTTACAGAGGTGACTGTAGAGTCAACAAAAGTTAGAGCCACGAATCAAATGCCAGGTCCACGTGATGAGGGTAAGTCCTTTCTTTAAAGAAACAGTAGTGGAGCCAGCCCTAGGGATGCATATCTGTAATCCCAGTACTTGGGAGGCTGAGACAGGAGGATTGCAGATTCAATACCAGCCTCAGCAACTGAGCAAGATCCTCAGCAACCTAGTGAGACCGTTTCAAAATAAAAATTTAAAAAGAGCCAGGGTAGCTGGCAGGTAAAATGTCCCTGGGTTCAATCCCCAGTACCCACAGGAAGGAAGGAAGAAAGGAAGGAAGGGAGGAAGGAAGGAAGGAAGGAAGGAAGGAAGGAAGGAAGGAAGGAAGGAAATTATAATGGCAGGTACTTTGTTGTATATTAAGTACTTGCTGGTTAGTAAAAATAGACAGGGCTCCTGCCCTCATGGGGCTTAAATGTCTGGTAAATATGGTCAAGGAAGCAAGCTACATATCAGTCCCAAAAGAACAATCTACTGCCTAAAATCCATGAAGAGGAAAACAGTTCAATGTTCCAGATCCAGAGGGGTCAACACAGGCTTAGGAGTTGTAGCATAAAATGAGAGTTGTTAAATCACACTGTTCTGCAGGGCCTGGGAATTGATGGGAGGAGAAAGCATTGTTCTGAGCATTCACCAGTCACATTGAGGCAGAGATTGTTGGCCCAGCCACAGGCATAAATTCCAGGCTGTTCACTGCACTGCAGATTAGCTTTATTCCAGCCTTGGAGAAAAATAAGAAGAAAATAGTGGTTTATACATATTGCTTTTACTTTATATTGTGCCACACACAATTCTAGGAGCCTTATATTTAGTATGATGCCATTCAATTCTAAAATCGCTTCTTTGAAATAGGTGCTATTGTTATTCTCATTTTATAGATGGGGAAACTGAAGTATAATTTAAAACCAGAACATGGTCAAGGTCATATATGTGATAAGATGCAGAGCCAGGATTTAAATCACTCGCTGGCATCAGAATTGGGCTTTTAATTGCTGTGATATTTTGCATTTCATACCATTTAAATTAGACTGGATTTTAAAAAGCAAATTTGACAGGACCAGTGACTGCACATCAATGTGTTGTGTTTATTATTCCTGAGCTTACCCTGTATCCCACCTTTTGAAATGCATTGGTATCTGCCCCCTGGATGGAATCAAATGCTCAGTTCTAGTTCTGTTGTCTTACCTATTCTGCATTAAAACTACTGCCTTGGACCTGCCTGCCTTCATCAAGTTACTACAAAACTAAGGTCTGGTCTCATTTTTACACATACACCTTCTAGAATCATGGGTCCTGCCTCTGAGCATGGTGTGATTGTGGGACTTGCAATGATAATTTTCTTACACTCACTAAGTATTTTTAATTTTTTTTTTTTTGGAAAGGAGGGAAGGGGGAGGGAATGGGGTGGAATTTGAGGAAGGGCTAAATGAGCAATGTGTGCATGCGTGCTTCTGATACCCTGACACTTACCAAAATGTAGAACTACAATGCACCAATAAATGTAATAAATAAAAAAATAAATAAAATAAAAAATTTTAATTGTTTTTCATTTAGATATCCCTACTTACCTTGTTCTCCAAACACTCATATTTTTACATTTGCTCTTACTTTGTTAGTGGGTGTATTAGTTTGCTTGGGTGTACTAGTGTGCAATAATAAATACTGCTGGCTGGGTGGTTTGGACGGAATGCCGTTCCTCACAGTTTTGGGGGCTGGAATTATCAGATCAAGGTTGGATTCTTCTGAGACCTCTCTTCTTGGCTTGCAGCCATCTTCTTCCAGTGTGTGTCCACATCATCTTCCTTCAGTGTGTTTCTGTGTCCTAACCCCCTTTCTTTTTTTTATACTTGTATTAGTGCATAGTAATTGTACACCATGGTGAGGTTCAAAGTGATGCAAACATACATGCACCCAACATTTGGTGTGTTTACTTCCACATCCTACCCTGCTTCCCTCCTCCCTCTCAGAACATGTTAGTGAGACTGATAGTAATGCTTTTACATATGGACCTAGCATTATTCGAGCTTTCCTTCCTCAATCCAAAGCTTGGGAAATAAAACTGAGAATTGATAAATGGGATGGCATCAAATTAAAAAGCTTCTGTGCATCAAAGGAAACAATCAAGAGTATGAAGAGGGAGCCTACAGAGTGGGGGGGAAATCTTTGCCAGCTACTCCTCTGATACAGGATTAATGTCTAGAATATACAAAGAACTTAAAAAAACTTAACACTAAAAAAAAAACCCATTCAAAAAATGGGCAATTGAACTAAATAGATACTTCTCCAAAGAAAAAATACAAATGGCCAAAAATTAAGTGAGAAAACCTTTAACATCATTAGCAATCAGGGAGATGCAAATTAAAACCACACTGAGATCCCATCTAACTCCATTTAGAATGGCAATCATGGAGAACACAATAGCATAGGAATTTGGAGTGGAAACAATTCATCACCTAACACTGGGAAAATGTGGACCTTCTTGATATCAACTGCATTCTGGGGGCAAAGTCACCATGGTCTCTCTATTCATCCAGCGTGTATGTTGGACGGAGCCTCTGGACAATGCCCACGGGTGAATCTGTCCCCTGCTGCATGGGTCACACTCGGGGGAAATGTGAAAATGACTTTTCCACGTATTTTTCTTGCTTCATGTTCACCATGAACAAATATACAGCTTGTGTCTTGCAGATAGACAACTGTCATAACAGGCAGAAAAAAGTGGGCAACCCATTTCACTTTTGAAACTGTGTGCCTTGGGGGCTATGGTCTCAAGGAGGGAAGCTTTATTCCTTTGGATTTGGGATTAAAATGCAAGCCCTCGGAGCCTGTAATCCCAGTACTTTGGGAGGTGGAGACCGGAGGATCCGGGTTCATGGCCAGCCTCAGCTCACGCACGAGCGCGCTCTCTCTCTGTCTCTCTCTCTTTCTCTCTCTCTTTCTATCTCTCTCTCTCTCCCTGTCTCTCTCTCTCTCTCTCTCTACTTAGTGAGGCCCTCCACAACTTCGTGAGACCCGGTTTCAAAATAAAGTATAAAAAATAGGGCCGGGGGCTTAGCGCGGAGATCGAACGCCCCTGGGTTCAATCCCCGGTACCGCAAAAAAAAAAAAAAAAAATGCAAGCCTTCTGCGTACTCCAGAGGGGTGCCTTTCTCAAACTTCCATGAAGGTGCGGAGTAAGGGTAAGCTCACTTACAGCCAGTATGGGTAGCTCTGTGCTTATCTTCCCAATGCTTGAAACCACACTACTGACCCTTGGCTAGATAGTGAAAGCTATTATCTGGTGATTTATATTTATATTTTTTAAAGGCTGACACTTCTTGAAAAGAATTCTGTACCAGCTTGTTTACATGATTCATTGAAAACGTGTAGGTTGGCGATTTGTACCTGCTTTAAAAGGTTACACCGTCTGGTTTCAACTATGTTTACCAGCACTTGTCACCTCTGAAACTAATGTAACTAGTAAATTTCTCGTGTGTTCCTGATTTGAAAATAAAGCATTTCCTGCGTTACTAAGACCTTAGGGAGCTGTGCACGAAGGGCTTGGAACTCTGATATATGTTTGTGCTTCCTTTTTCCTATTGTTCTGTACCTCTCACTTTTATTAAAGCCATATATGGAGCCTCATGGATACTATCAATTATTTGACCTTTTGTGATTTCCATAAGGTGCCATATGTACAAGCTGTAGAGCTGAACAGCTATGCTGAAAATAACATGTTGTTATTCTAGTCTATCACTTGATATGCATTCATAGTAATAAATTATCACACTTATTAACTAAATATTACTTGGTAGGCACTGAACTTTTTACTTTAGAAATACTGGAAATTCCCAGGAGTGGCAGTGCATGCCTGTAATCCCGGTGAGTGGGAGGCCAAGTCAGGAGGATGGCAGGTTTGAGGCCAGCCTCGGCAATTTAGTGAGACCCTATTTCAAAACAAAAATAACAAAAAGGGCTGGGGATGCAGCCCAACGGTAGAATGTCTGGGTTCAATCTCCAGTACCATACACAAAAGGAAGGAAGGAAGGGAGGGAGGGAGGGAGGGAGGGAGGGAGGAAGGAAGGAAGGAAGGAAGGAAGGAAGGAAGGAAGGAAGGAAATATTAGAATGACTAAAACTCGTATTGAACTTATTTGATGAGCCAGACAGTGTGGTAGGCGTCTGGGAAAGAAGAGGTACAAGAAAGTTCCCCTGGCATCTGCAGAGCTTCACGTCTACCAGTCAACACTGATGATACTTCTTTTAGACTCACATTTTTCCTGCGTAGAATCAGCTGCACATATCTTACTGTGATCAAGTTCGCAGGTTGCTCTGCAGCAAATGTTCTTCCTTTTTAACATTATATGAATGCCAATAAATTTACTTCCAAATATACATATTTGGTACTGGAGGTTGAACCCAGGGGCATTCTACTTCCAAACTACACCCCCAGCCCAATTTTTTTTGAAACAGTGTCTTGTTAAATTGCTTCAGCTAGCCTTGAACTTGTGGTCCTCTTGTTTCAGCCTCTGAAATACTGGGATTACAGGCATGCACCACCGTGCCCAACTTCAATAATATTTTTAATGATGCCACTGTACTACCGATGTTAGTGTAATTCTAATTACCTTTATAAGATACTTATATGAGATATTTATATTTATATGCCCTAATAATACCATAACAACTTAGGAATATATCATTAGATGAAAGTCTTCAAGCCAGCAGAAATAATACACACCCCTATTGTGAAGGTCACCCAAAGTCACCCAAAGTTACTAGTTCTGTCATCATCATTGATCTGGGGATGTAGCTCAGTGGTAGAGCACTTGCCTAGCATGTGTGAGACCCTGGGTTTGATCCCCAGCACTGGAAAAACAAATGAAATAGACCCTCTATGTCATCATTATCTTTTGGAATTTCCTGAGAGTTTGTTTCTAAAAATTCCATATTTTAGTCATTAGATTGCATGTTAGGGAGGGAGAGAAGGAGAATGCTGAGGTACTACTGTGAGTCCCAAAGGATTCTACTGACCTGTTCCCTCTTTCCTGATTTAAGTCTTGAACAATCCATGAAAACTGAGGCAACCGAGGCAAAGTATTGCAAAAATACTAAGAAGTAGAGAGTGCTCAGAATCACACTGACACAATAGAGCAATTCTGTTTTCCCAAAAAGCCCACATATTGAAGACAAGAAAAAGTTCAGAAAATATTCTGTCCTTTGTGACCTCCTTTTCCCTTCCATATTATTCACTTATCTGCTTGAGATACATGAGTGCATATGCACATATACACACTGTAATCTCTTCAGTAAAAAAAAAATCCCATGTTGATAAACTTCAGGATCCAGATACAATCCTAAGTTTGCCAAGATGCAAAAGATGTATTTAGATGATTAAAAGGATGAATAATTCCTAATTGTGATAACCAAATGTAGGACTGGACTTAAGCAGTTAGTATAGGATTTTCTAAATTGCTAAGTACTTCCAATTCTAATGACATATTTATCAAAGGATATAGTTCAACCATAGAAGACTAATAAAATCCAAGCCATAAAACCAGCAGTGAAGATTCTAGGCTATATGTTGTGCATAATGTTTAAATTTAATAATAGCACCAGGTCTATATTACAGATCCCTAAGTAAGTCATTTTTCTCTTCATCAATCACGAATACCTCCTGACTGTTACAAGGCAGAAATAAATCTATCTCTAAACAATTTTGCAGGCAAAACAGCCTTTAGTTTTTACGATTACATGACTGAAATATTTTCCTTCATGATGTTCACATTTTTATCATGTGCCTTGTAAATTTGATTTATTTCAACTAATATACAATAAAATCTTCATTACCTCGAATTATCAGCACAATAAACTGTTCAGACTATGTAACAGTAAAATAAATATGTATATATAGTGCATATGAATGACATTGTTGTAACATGTACTATCTTAAAAGAAATGAGCTGTAAGCAATTCAGTGTTTCCTTTTAAACAGATATTCATCAGGAAAATGGTATTTCTACCATATGCAAAAGCTATGGGTCATACGGTGAAATGACAACTTACTACTATACTAAATTCAACATAGAGAAAATCCTGCAAAACCACTGACATGTACCATTTGGTATATTTGTATTTATAAAATTGAAATCTTGTGGCTACTCTCATGTTTTAACACATTTACTAGAGTAGACCTAATAGAGATGCATGCTTTCTATCTTCTATCAAGGTAACTAGAATGTATTTTTTTCACTACTGCTCCTTCTTGGTTACATATTATATTTTTAGTATAAGATTGTTATCAATATATTTTTGTGGTACCGGGGATTGAACGCAGCAGCATTCTACCTCCAAGGTACACTCCCAACCCTGTTTTTTATTCTTTATTTTGAGACAGGTTCTCACTAAGTTGCGGAGGGCCTCACTAAGTAGCTAAGGCTGGCCGCGAACCCAGATCCTACAGTCTTAGCCTCCCAAGTACTGGGATTACAAGTGTGTGCCACCATGCCCAGCTCAATATTTTTAATAAATTCAAAGTAATTGGTTAGCATTATAAGTAAGATTTACTAAATTATTTATTGCTGTGTTTAGCTAATCCCTTTTCACGAACTTAATTTTCATCTTTACATGGTGTATAACTTGTGGAAAAATCTCAATTTTTCCTTTTTATCAGAGTGGTATTATGGCTAAGAATAGAATTATAGATTCAACTCATTTGTCTCTCACAATTTTGTGCCAATGCCCATGACCCTTGATCACAGAGCACGTGTATAGGCCAAATATTGATTTAATTGGGTGCAAGCAGACATTAGATGCTCTGCCATTGTTGTTTGCCCACTGAAGTGACAGCCATGACCCAAGAAAATGGGCAGGACAACTGGCAAAAAAAAAAATCGGTCCCTCTGAATTCTATTTATCTCTGAGCTGGATACCAATGGTTATAAAATCTTAAATTTCCTCTCAAAACCACTAAAAAGTTCCTTTCAAAACCACTGAGAAGATTCAATCTCCTTTGGCATCCAAAACTGTCTCCATTGAGAACTTTCCAAGCGTACAGTCTCAACACTCCTAAATTTAGATTGGCTCTGCCAGCATGTCAATGATTTTCAATGCTTCTTCACCTTGTGAAAAATGTTGCTTCATTTAGACTGCTGTGGTCGTCTCCTCACCCAAGTGCCAGACTCTGCTTGCTCACTATCTTGATCTAAATATTGATTACAACATTATGTTCATTTTTAGACTTAGGAACTATAGTTTCATTTCAGAAAGAATGACTTGTCTCAGGATAACATTTATTTAAGTCAACTCTTACAAAAAATTTTATATTTTGAACCAGAGACATCAGTCGTAGGTTAGGGTCCTACAGACTTTAGATTAGAATGACTATCGCATCTTTGTTTCCTTAATATATCTCTTCTTTCTTTGTAATTCAGTTCAAGCATTATTTTTTCTAAGAAATTCTACCTGCCACTCAGAAATGGATACATAGATAGATAAGTAGGTAGGTAGATATAGGTAGATAGATAGATAGATAGATGATAGATGATAGATAGATGATAGAGGAATGCATGTGTGCATATGTACACAATGTAGTCTATTTAGAGTGAAAAAATATAATGCTAAGAAGACTGAAAAAATGAAAAGCAAGTCCCTTCCCCCTCTGTTCTTTTATTTTTAATTCTTAAGAAGCCATCTTCCTTTAGTCAATTTATGATTTTAGTTCTTCTCATTATCTTGCTCATAATTCAAACTAAGCAATAAATTTATTGATGTATTATTTGCTTTATATTAACTCTAAAATATCTTTTCAATACCTTTATGAATTCCCACCACTTTCTTTTCATAATGTTCATCATAGTATTATTTTAGTCTTTTGTTTCCATTTTAAATTCATATTATTAAAGCAATATTCTTAGCTGGGTGTGGTGGTGCATGCCTGTAAACCCAATACTTGAGAGGCTGAGATAGGAGATTGCAGGTTCAAGGACAACCTTAGCAACTTAGCAAGACCCTCAGAAAATTAGCGAGACCTTATTACAGAACAAGTTTAAAAGTGCTATGGGTGTAGCTTGAAGGTAGTACGCCCCTGGGTTCAATCCCCACTACCAACCAACCAACCAACCAACCAACCAACCAACAAACAAATGAAACAATATTCTTATTTTATGTGTTCCCTTCACTCTAGTCATCATTAACAAGTAGCTCTATTTCCTCTACAGCCTTCAAAAATATAATTTCCCACTTTGAAATAAATAAAATTTGCTAAAATTGTGATTGCTAAGTTTTGGTCAGGTTAGTTATCAAGTCTTTATTTACAAAAGTTAAAGTTAAATTAAAAAACAAAAGTGATAGGTCAACCTGGGCACTGTGGTGCACACCTGTAATACCAATACTTGAGAGGCTGAGACAGGAGAATCACAGGTTTGAGATCAGTGCATGGAAACTTAGCAAAACCCTGTTTCAAAATAAAAAATATAATAGAATTGTAGATGTAGCTCAGAGGTAGAATATCTCTGGATTCAATCCTCAGTCTCTCTCTCTCTCTCTCTCTCTCTCTCTCTCTTACACACACACACACACACACACACACACACACACATACAATTAAGCTCAAAAACCTTTGAGAGGGGGACGAGATCAAACACAGAAGAAAATACACCAAATGACATGTGCAAGTATGTTTGTATCACTTTGAATTTCACTATGATGTATAATTGCAATGCACCAATAAAAGCATAAAGGCTTTAAAAAGATAAAGAGGTCTAAATTATCTGACTTTTAGAATGTGGCTATTTTATAAATTTTGCTCAATTCTGTGTTATAGAATTGCATATCCTAGTATTACATTCTAGGATCTAGTATTATATACTGCTGAGGATCCTACAAATAATGACAAATATATTCTTTCCTGGAATCCTATCAGCTGTTAAAAGAATTCCACATTTCAGTTTATTTTATAATTAGAATGTGATTTTATTATACAGAATATGTTTTTACTTTAGCATAGTTGTCTTGTTTTTTATTACTCCACTTTGAATTCCCAGTGAGTGACACATTTTGGAAAGAGAGAAGATGCTATAGAAGAGATTATAAAATTATCAAATGGATGAGTGGAAACTGAAGATAGCATTTAAGTAAAATTGTGGTTTCCTACCATTTTACAGTGGAGATAGGAGTTTTATTTTTATTCCTCAGGAATTATCTAATATAAGACTATTATTTTCCATTTGAGGAAATCAAGCAATACAGAAGTTATGACACTGGGCCCAGACCATATCATTTTCTAGTGGAATGCCTGGGACCAATTTCCTTACTCCCAGTTCAGCACCATTTCCATCCTGCTCAGTCCCACCATCTACTCAATTTGCTAATATTATCCCATACATCTCAGGGCAGTCCTCACTTATCTGTTAAGATTGCCAATGACATACAAATGTTGGTGTTTAGAACATGAAATGTTATCTTCTAAAACATCAGAAAAATTACCAGTCAGTATATGCCTTGCTAGAAACCAATATTATTTGAGAATGTCATTTATTTTGATTGTGAAGATTTAACAGAGCATTACTTTCTATCTCTAATATTGATATACTGAGTTTTCCATTGATGCCTTTTCTTAGTAGGCGATTAAGTCCAATTAAGAGTTTTCAAAACCTTTTTAAATTACATCTATGCTTAATAAACTTTTGGGTGGATAACCAATTAATGTTTCCTCTTATTTTTCTTTTATCCAATCAATAATACTTGCTGATGTTTTAATAGATAGTAAATCAATTGAAATCAGATTCTATTGTCTCATTATAGACATGATTTTTTAAATATTTATATAAAAATCCACCGGAGAATATAAAATTTATACTTTGGGAATTATAAAATCTACATACAGTTTAAACATGTTATAGGATGTTTTAAGTTCTATTGTCATGATAGTGCTGATATCCCAGAAAGACAAGTTGTACTCATACAACTGGAGAAAGGCCACAATTTCAATTATTGTAAGATTATAAAGAAGCTCTTTAAAGGGAATTGTTATTTTAGTCTTTAATCACTGCAGCTTCTGGCCAGAAAGGATGGATATCTAGAGCCATTTTGACCATGGAGGTCAAATTCTTCTTGCATGGAGGAGCAAGTTCTTCTCTATCCACACCCTACCTACCATCTGGGTTAACAGTGAATTTGAGGCAGGAACATGATCAGATGGGCTCAGGTCTAGATAGAGCTGTCCTGAGGACTCTGG
>PVJS01006128.1:0-61222 GCA_004027185.1 Glis glis | reverse complement strand
AAAGAAAGAAAGAAAGAAAGAAAGAAAGAAAGAAAGAAAGGAAGGAAGGAAGGAAGGAAGAAAGGGAAAGAAAGGAAGAGAAAGAAAGAAAGAAAGAAAGAAAGAAAGAAAGAAAGAAGAAAGAAAGAAAAGGAAAAAAAAGAAAGAAAGAAAGAAAGAAAGAGAAAGAAAGAGAAAAAGAAAGAAAGAAAAAGAAAAAAAGAAAGAAAGAGAGAAAGGTGGAATTGCTTTAGGGGATGGATAAAGACAAGGTCAGAACAATAGAATGAGAATGTGGGGTGGTTAATTCACGATTCTTTAGAGGTAAAGTCTGCAGACTTTGAGGACAAACTGGACAGCTGCTGGAGGAATAGACTGGCCACTTGGTGTTATGATGACTATGATATCTGTCCATTCATTCAACCTACAAAATTATGTTGAACAGTGTGTCCCTAGGCAAAATGACCTGTGCAGGAAGCCCAGAAGGAAGGGTAGGTCTGGTGGTGATGGGCTCTCAGCAATGAGAATCAACTGCATGTTCAATATGTAGACTGCCAGACTTCTCAGTTGGCAGAGGATCTAGAGCCCAGAGAACTGGCTTTATTGTTTGTGTTTTTATTTTTAACGTTATCCCAGGTAACATGTTTCATCAGGAAAGTTTGGAAAACTTTTGATTTGATTTGATTCTGGATGGGTATTTATAGAGCAAAATTATATGATGTGCATCTAGGGGAATCTACTACGTTTACATTGGATATCAGAGGCAGACGATGTTGAAAGAAGATTTGCTAAACTACGCAATGGGGGGAAACAAGCAAGCCGGAGAAGCTAGCACTATAAGGAATAATCCTCCGAGAACCTGAGAAATGGAGCTGGAAGCCTCTGCCAGTAGAAATGTCTCATCTGTTGAGAGAAAGATTGGCTCAGCCTCCCATCTAAAGCCGGCTTTAGCATCACTCAGGGTGACTGGCACTGTAATTCTCGTTTTGCAGCACAGTGCCTGTGATGAAGCACACAGTGCTCTCTGCAGCTCCACTGGAACGCCAAGGCCAGAAGAGGCAGTGGGCCTTCTGGCTGGAGAGTTAGAGAGTTAGAAGATGGATGTGTGATCACTCTGATGCCCTTTGTTCCCATCAGAATGGGGAGCAGGTGGGACTTGATTTTGGCGTACTCTTTAACCAGGATGCTTGCATTATCCATGCAGGCCCCTACTACCCTGAGCCACAACTTACGGTGTACACCCTGCCCCATGCAGGCTAGAACCCCAAGGACCAGGTCATTCTGGTTTCTACTTCTAAGATTTAGCCTTCTTTCTTTTAGCCTTCCATCTCATTTATCTTTTCCCTATGAAGACAACTCCGTCTTAATCTGACTACTTGATTTCTGTGAAAAACCTCAGTGCATATTTTCTCTGACCTAGGTAAATGTGCACTTTCATAAACAGAATTGGCAGAGACAGTGTCCTAAACCAAGAGGGCAATTTTAACGATACAATCTCAGGTAAGAACAGATATTTTGTTTAGATGGAGAGAAATTTATTAACCAGGAAAAACAGACGATAGATATGGTTTAGGGAACTGTCCTTTTTAAAATTAAATATTTTAAATTTTAATTATAAATTCCAATTATCCATGCAGGTAATGCCAGCTTCTTCATGGGACAATTTAGGGCATTTAAATGAGATAATATATACAAAGCTCCAGCTCCAGGACGGAGAACATAATAAATATCAGTTTTTTTTCTCACATACTTATCCCCATCTGGATCTGTAATTCTTTGCTGTTTGTTTCCTTTCAAGTTATTCAACCAATAATTCTATTTAATGACAAGAGTTAAGGATATAAATAAGAAATTGATATTTATCAGAAACTGAATATATAGTCAGGTGTGGTGGCACTCACTAATCCCAGTACTTGGGAGGATGAGACTGGAGGATCACAGGTTCAAGGCCAATGCACAGCAACTTAATGAGATCCTGTTTCAAAGTTAAAAAATAAAATTAGGGCTGGAGGTATAGCTCAATGGTAGAACAACCCTGGGTTCAATACCTAGTACCACAGAAAAGAGATAAAGAAAGAAGAAAGATGGGAAGAAAGAAAGAGAGAGAGAGAGAGAGAGAGAGAGAGAATATCTGCATACACACACACACACACACACACACACACACACACAAAACTGTGAGGCTTGGCACTCAATATATGTATATATTTATTTATATATAATCTCATTTTAATGCTGGGAAAAGTTCTATAAAGAAATTGCTAAAAAATAGAGTAGAAGCAGTTGCTATATGGTATAATAAAGGTGAGTGTTCTAAAGCCGGGCGTGGTGGCGCACGCTTGTAATCCCAGTACTTTGGGAGGCAGAGACCGGATGATCCGGGTTCGCGGCCAGCCTCAGCTCGCTCTCTCTCTCTCTCTCTCTCTCTCTCTCCTTAGTGAGGCCCTCCGCAACTTCGTGAGACCCGGTTTCAAAATAAAGTATAAAAAATAGGGCCAGGGGCGTAGAGCGGAGGTAGAACGCCCCTGCGTTCAATCCCCGGTACCGCAAAAAAAAAAAAAAAAGGTGAGTGTTCTAAAACAATCATTTTAAGGGGATGCCATGACATTCCTATGGAAATTAAGTAACTTGGCGACCAAGAGAAAGAGTAAGTCTAGCCTGACTTAATTTTTGATATATAGAAAACCTTTAAAAAATGAGGAATTTTGCCCTGTTACTCTCCAGATTGGGCATTCCAATTTTGCCAAAGTCAGCATCTCATACACACCTGAAATAAATATACAGTGAAAAACATGTTCAACTTTTAAAGCCTTTCCCCCCTTTTCCATGGTTTTTGTTTCTCAGGGGGATTGAACAATAGAGCATTGTCAAAGAAATGTGTGCTGGTGGCATGAAGCTAAGCTGCCATGCCATCCGGGCCACCTGGATTCCAGGTGGACACCTCTGCTGACCGTTGGAAACGCCATCATCAGCAGGTACTCGAATCACTAACCTTGCCAAGGAAGACGTTTGTGAACCTCCTTTTCAGAGGTTCTGTCTCTGATATTTCAGAACCATTCAATTATAATTCTTACGCTTCCTTTTATGTGGCAGTCATGGGTTGTCAGCAAGGATAGAATTAACAGAGGCACGTGCAGTGTGCTACCGCGCCTCATGCCTAAGGATCTGTATCTCTTTTGTTCCTGGTGACAAATGACAGCCTTAAAGATATTTGTCCTGATTCCTCACTGTCCCTATGCAGCTAAAAACTTCCATTGAAGTCAAACAACCTTCATTGAAGTTAATGGGAAGTAAGGCCCTTGAAGGGAAGGGAGAGCTAGGGTGATTAATTTTAATTAGCCAAACATAAACAAGCATGTGTCTACAAGCAGGGACAGGAAAGTGGATATCTGTGGCTCCTAACTTAGCTTTGGGGACCTGGGTATGGCTTTTTTGCAGAGAATCAGATAGGACTATTTCAACTCAGAAATGTAGGAATGTCCATAAAGAATAAAATCTATCCTCCCTGGGTGTGTCTCTGAGATACACCCTCAGAGCATTAGTTCAACAGAAAGCTACGAAAATAATACTCCATGTGAAATACTTTTCAGGCCTTGGGGATAGAAAAATGAATGCACGTAGCTGCCTATGTGGGGTTCACACTCTGGCTGAGGCAATAGCTAAGTGAACAATTGTGCTACAAATCACTAATTGGTGCCCCAACATCATTCGTTTAGTTTTTGATTCACTCATTCAAAAAATATTCAGCAGCAAAAAAAATATATATATATATTCAGCAGCCATGTGTGGTGGCACATGCCTGTAATCCCAGTACTTGGGAGGCTGAGACAGGAGCATTGCAGGTTTGAGGACAGCCTCAGCAGTGTAGAGAGACTCTCAGCAACCTAGTGAGACCCTGTTTCCAAACAAAAAATTTTTAAAATAGATCTAGTGATATAGCTCAGAGGTAGAATGCCTCTGAGTTCTATCCCCAGTACCACAAAATCAATCAGTAAATAATATTATAAATAATATTAAATAAATTATATTATAATAGTAAATACATTATATTATATATACTCACACATTACAGGCCATTTTGCATAGTGATGTATGTACATACATACATACATATATATATGTACATGTATATAAATATATATATAAAATATACATGTATATGTATATGTACATATATTTATATATACATATATGTACATATACATATAAATACATACATATAAATATACAATGCATATGTATGTATATATAATATATATAAATTTTTTTCAGCAAAAGCCTTTTAAAATTTTTTTGTGCTATTGCTGCCTGAACTCAGTAGAACAGGAACCTGATTCTGTGTGGAAGGGTGAGTTAGAACCATGGAAATTTTCTCTGAAGTAAGCTTAATTTCACAGGAAGACTAATGCTTAGTTAGGCAAAGAAATAAGAATATGAGTGTTAAGAAAGGAAAAGTACGAGTCGGGCGTGGTGGCGCACGCTTGTAATCCCAGTACTTTGGGAGGGGGAGACTGGAGGATCCGGGTTCGCGGCCAGCCTCAGCTCTCTCTCTCTCTCTCTCTCTCTCTCTCTCCTTAGTGAGGCTTCCGCAACTTCGTGAGACCCGGTTTCAAAAAAAGCATAAAAAATAAGGCCTGGGGCGTAGCGCAGAGGTAGAACGCCCCTGCGTTCAATCCCCGGTACCACACAAAAAAAAAAAGAAAGGAAAAGTACGGAAAAGTATTGAGGTATAAAAGGGAAAAGCATAGTGAGGTATATAAATTCACATTGTGTTCAGAAAAAAATTAAACATATACAGGCTCTTGCCCTACTCTAGTGTATAAGGTGTTAGCCAGATTGAGACCAAACTGTGAAGGACATTAAATATTATTAGAGTTAATATGGACTTTATCCTATGGGAACTGGTAAATATAAAAGCTGAAAGACTTGCTCTTATATTTAAAAATAACTGCTTGGTGAACTTATGCATTAAATTGATAAAATCTGCCATTCCAACGTAAGGGCCACATGACCACAGATCCCTAACCAGAATGTCTAGCAAACCTGTGTCATTCCTAAAGCTAACTAAGAGGTAATTCAGGTAAGTCTCAAGGTTATAGATCAAAGAGGAAAAGTGAGTTTTATGTTTAGAAAATCCAAAAGTGATCAGAAATAACTTCCTGAGCATTCGGACATGCAACTACTTTATGACCCAATAGCTTAAAACAAAAAAGAAATTGCCATTTGATTTAAAACATTGCTTCTGATATTTCTGATCAAAAAGAATGCCTCTTTAGTGTCAAAAAAATGTAGAGGCCATTTTGCATAGTGACAGTTGTACACGTGTTCTAAGAAAATGCAGAATGAAATTACGCATTTTAAATGAACTTTAATTTAAGATATTTTTGTATATACAAAAATAGTAGTACAAATGTATGTAAACCTATTCAATTTTTTGAATAATATTTGGTGCATGTGGTTTCAGGGGCTCCTTAAAAAACTGGAGGAAGCCAAATGTCCATTGTAAAAAGGCTAAGAGTCAGAATCATTTTGACCGAATTTCTTAATAAATTAATGATTTGTTTGTGTGATTTCCCACCACCTGTTAGTTTTTTTTTTTTTTTTTGGTAAAAGCCAAAGAAAAGCAAGTTTGGTTTTAAAAAATCATCAAAACCAAACAATTTTGTTAAACATGCACTAGGTAACATCTGGAGCTGATAGGATGATTTCTTTTAACAATTAATTCCTTGGACAGTGAGTTGATTTATGTGAGATCAACAGAGAAAGGTTTTGCTACTATAGAGACAGCCACACCACACCCTGTATTTGGGCTCTGGGCTGAACCTCTTCACTTACCTTTTATACAGGTCATGTCTAAAATGAATTCAGAGGTGGCTTGCAGAACAGTCCTGAAAATGTTGTAAAGAAACATAGCTCTTTCCTTTTTCAAAGATGTTTTTGTTTGTTTTGGTTATTATTGTTGGTTTTGTGACAACTTAGGAGATATCTGGGAAATGGGAAGTAAAGGAGGAACAAAATGATGGCAGTAGACTGATAAATCTATGACATCATCAGTGGTAATCATGCCACCAGAGTCCTCAACCACAGGATTAGAAAGCAGCCATGGAGACTGCATTACTCTGTCTTTCTCTTCCAGAAACTTGGCTGAATCCTCTAACATGTTGGCTGAGGGGTGATCTGGAGGTCAGTTTTGAGGTCAGGAGTAGGGTAATTGTGATGAAACTTCCACTCCATTGCAACCATGCATTTGAATGAAGTTCTGTTTATAGGCAGAGTAAGAACTAAAGGCCAGTAGGGATACCCTGGGTTGTCAATTACTGCATGTTTTATGTCTTGAATCACGGGCCCTCGAACCTGAAGAACTCTTTCTGTCTGTTTGTTTGCTGAGAATTGACCCAAGAGCCTGACTCTAACCCCTGAATATGCAGTCAACTTCAGGGTGACTATCTTTGTTATAATTATGATTACTACTTCCAATGTCATTCTGTTTGTGTATTGCTTTTAAGATTTTTATTACCATCACCTCTAATCCACTTGACTTTTCACAATCGTCCTGGGTTGGTATTTCCATTTGACAGATGAAAAACATACTTGGTGGTTTATGTTAAAAAATATACTTGGTGGTTTATGTTAACAGACATTTCTTTTTATTTCAAAATAGGAAATTTCTATGAGTTCAAGAAAATTCAACTTTTCTTAATTATATCTCCCCCAACTATACATCTTGTAGGCAAATTAAAGGTATATATTTGGTCCTGTTATGCAATGTCTGATCACCTTTCTTCTAGCTAAACATTTGGGCAAAGATGGACTAATCAGAGTGTGGTTAGTTAACAGAAAATTTTGCCCAGAGAAATTAATATAGTTTATAGATCATAAGATGAATTCTAGATGATACAGGATTAGGAAAATGAATCAAACATATCTTATTAGAAATTCAACAAATATCCATCAGGGACCTTTTATGGACAAAGCATTATAGTAGGCACTGAAAGATTTATAATAAGATACTGCTTTTTATGTTAATGATGTTTTATAAATCCACAAAAGAAAGGTATTAATTTCTTAAAGCTCATATAGGAATTTTTCGCTGAGATTCCATTCTAGTCTAAGCATTTTTGGGAAAAAAGTAAAAATGTATATTCAAAGTTGAACTGAGACGATATAAAAAAGTTGAACTATGGTGATAATATTCTCTGAATTAAACATAGGGAAACTCATGAACAGTTCTAAACACCATGTGGGAAAAACATTTAATTCAAAGCTATAAAGTGGAATAAGAACCAGCTTATTGAGCAGAATACCTGATTCTAGTCCTGACTCTGTTATGAACTACTTTGACCTTAGTTGAGTTACTAAATCTCACCTTTAGAATGGTGGTAGAATTGGGATACGACAACTAAGGCCTCTTCTACTTTAAAACCTCCATTACTTTAAAAGTTTATTGGGTTAATAACAGTAAACTTTATGAGGTTTATGAATACACCCATCCCATCCATGGTAAAGCAGGTCCTCACTAAATGCTTCCACCCTAAGAGGTCAACTGTGATTGGATTTCCTTAGACTTGCCGAGGGTTCTCTTAGGCTCTGGTAAGGGGAGGGGTGACCAGCTTTCATTATCACATACATTAGAATAAATGATCCAAGAAATGGTGAAAACTGTGGCAGAAGAGAGAAGTGATACAGTGTCTAGAAAGGTTTTGTTTTGATTTTTTATAAGTAGATATTTTTATACTTTTTTACATCAAATTCCTCAAATTAGAGTAGCAAATGCATAGGTGCTAGTGGAACAGGTCCTGATGAAAGAGGACCTGCTACTTCATGACACTGAAACGGAAATATACAAACAGGTAACTGTTCAATAAATCAAGGCACAATCCTGACAACAAATATTTACTAAAGAATCACAAAGTGTTGCATTCGCTTCTAAGACAACTCATGAGGATTTTCAACTTTTCTCAGCTTTGCTCTTTGTTGGAGACAAAAATGGTAGTGAAATATCAGCGAGAACACTAACCCTTGCAACTCAAAGAGGTTTTTATCTCAATTGCTTTTAAACAGCGTTAGGCGTGCCCACAGAGAGGCACCAAGGTGAAGGATCTTGTGTGGATTGACTGTCGGGCCAGACTGATAATTCCTACTGAGATACACTTCAATGCTGGCCCACAACATAACACTGGGATTGGATTTAGAGTCAATGTAAGCTCTAAATGGAGTTTTACTGTGAAACAAAACACCTGTCTTTCATCCCAAGCTAAATTGACAAGCAATAATTTAGTTGTCTAAACTGAGAGCTTTCAGGATTCCAAACTGCATAATGTCAAAAGACAATGTATAAAGTTGCATTTGGAAGTTCAAAGGTATAACACCATGTAGGCAAACATATGAAATGACTGTTCGTTCCCCTTCCCTCCAGTTCTTTCTTCTCTCTCCCTCCCTGTTTCCTTTGCTACTTTTTCTCTGGGGGAAGAGGGAGAGGGGAGGAGTAGAGGAAGCTTATATCTATAAAAATTGAACCCAAAATTAAAAAAAATTCTACCCTTGTGCTTTTAATGAGATGAGCACTTCCTATGGTCAGCTGAATTAATCAGAGATTGCATCTACCAAAATATAAAGAGTAAAAAGAATACCTGAGCAGATTACTAAACCCCTCTGCCATCTTCCTACATAAATGCAAAATAATAAATAAATGCAAAATACAATGCCTTAATTTTTTTGTGTGTGGTACTGGGGATTGAACCCAGGGGCATTCTACCTCTGAGTTACAGCCCCAGTCCTATTTTTTATTATTTATTTATTTATTTATTTATTTATTGTGGCACTGGGGATTGAACCCAGGGACATTCTACCTCCAGGCTATACCCCCAGCCCTATTTTTTATTCCTTATTTTGAAACAGGGTCTCACCAAGTTGCAGAGGGCCTCACTAATTTATTCTTTATTTTTGAAACAGGGCCTCACTAAGTAGCTGAGGCTGGTCGTGAACCCGGATCCTCTGGTCTCAGCCTCCCAAGTACTGGGATTACAAACGTGTGCCACCACGCCTGGCCTCAGTGCTTTAATTTTGTGGAATTTATTCTACACAAATTATTCTGGTTCTTTTTTCTTCTACTTCAGTCGTGTTTGTCAAAATCTGGGTGCCTGGCAGCAGAGAAGCCAAGTGTCGACCCACACCTTTGACCGCATCTCACTCTTCATCTCACTCTTGTCTCTCAAGAACTGTTCCTTAGTATAAATACTAAAAATAACCGTAGACTTTATTTTCCAAAAACTAAAAATCTCTCTGTCTCTCTGTCTCTCTGTCTCTCTGTCTCTCTCTCTCTCTCTCTCTCTCACACACACACACACACACACACACACACACACACACACTCACACATTGGGCATTTAATTTTTGCAATTTTTTCCTTAGTTCTCTTTTCCAAAAGAGCAAATGAGGGAAGCAGGGTCAATTAGCAAAATGAAACAGATGCTACAAACGTAGTCACTTAGTTGTCTGCAGTGATATCTGATTGGACTCTGCCAGCTGTCAATTAGCATTTCCGTGTTTTGTTGATGAAGTGATATTTACTTTTCTGGACTGCCATTGGCTGAAATGCTTAGTGTAATGAATGCTAAACTGAGCCTAGATCATTTTTTAAATCATAGCTTGGGGCTTAACAGTCCTTTAAATGAATTGTATAAACAAGATAGTTGTTAATTCTCAATCAATGTATCATTAATCATCAAATAGTATTAAAAAGGAACTGTCTTTTAAAAACTCAATAAGCCCTATTTAAGTTACTAAATTATCCATTCAGGAGCTATTTTCTCATTCAGAGAGTATCATGATTTTAACAGAATTATATTTTGAAGCTAGGTATTTCTGTGCTCTAGTAAGTGAGATATGTATGTGCATGTATATGTTCATCTTCATAAATTAAGAGGGCCTCAAGAAACTGGTAACTATTATAGCTTAAATCTGTAATCATTAATAAAAATGGAAAACATATCCTGCAGTGAGATCCATGTATCTTTAGACTGCTGGGACCCACTAACAAGCATTGTGCTAACTGCGTGAGAGGAACCTAAGAATGGCAAAATGAGAAAAGTGTGTGAAAGCTACTCTTTCCTGTAATCTATGTGCAGTGTGTTTAAATTCATCTATAATTCCATAGACCAACACTAGGAAAGCAATCAAATGATTCTAGCAAACCTCATTTCTTCTACTGGACTGCAACTCTGCCTTACTAGTCCATGGGATTCTAGAAAGCACCTGGCACATAGTACACAGTACAGGTTCATTTTATGTTGAACAGACACGGTGGGGGATGGAAGGGGATGTCTAGGCAGCTGATATTTGTCACTGTCATCATTCCCTCATGTAACCCTATCACCTTTTTATGTAGTGGTATATTCTCATATATAATTTAATTTTAGTATTGATTTGCATATAAATAAGTACTTATTTGGTGTTATTCTAATATTTATTATTTTATATGAGTACTTATTTTATATTCTAATGCTTAATTATTAAATTAAATTGATATATTCAAGTATGTATAATCATATTTAACATATCATAACTGTAATTCTCTCTCTCTCTCTCTTCTTTCTCTTTCCTCTGGGGATATTATGATGCTTGGGTGACATACAAAGGAGTAAGTGACAAATTTAGCATGTGGCTTCAGAACGAAGGTGAGACTATGAGTGTGTTGAAGGATAAAAGAGATTTATCCCAGCTATATAGGGATGGCGAGAGGCAGAACTCTAAGTCAAGGGAGAAGTAAGTACAAGGCTTGAAAATGTACAAGTTCCTGGTGTGTTTGTGTAGCTGAAAGCATAAGATGCCCATGTGTGCTGAGTAGATGAGGTCTGTAGGTGTCAGAAATAAGGCTGGAAAGAAAAATCTTGGATTGTTACATAAATGATCTAAAATGCCATTCTGAAAAATGTATTTGTTTGCCTTTGTACAAAGCCAAGCAAAAGTAGAGGGAGGAACCAGCCTGTATTTTAGAAAGATTTGGTGGCATTGGGGAGAATGAATTGGGGAGCAGAGGAATCAGAGTTAAGCCTACTAGAGGGGAGGCTGTTGTGGCATACACACAAGAATCTTCGAAGATCGATGGACAACTATGTACTTACTGTGGTCCCTGTCCAGGCAGGCCTTGCCATGACCCAACTCTCACTCCTTCATTAGTAACTGAATTCCAGTTGTGTCCATGCATCCGTGTGCCAGTGAGGCCCTCACATCCCAAGTTCAGGAACAAATCCTGCTCCGTGTAAGGCAATTATAGAAAACCCATTTACTTTGTTAGTGATTGGCTGTGGGTCATGCATGTGACACAGTATGGATAATGCAATGTGAAGGGAGTTTTGCTGGGAAATTTGGAAAATCATTTCTTTCATTTTATAAAGTGACATTGAACTAGATGGCTTTTCTTCTGCCAATGGATATTTTCATGCTAAGATGCATTATTTTTAACTGTGGCCAAATGTCTGACCACATGAGAGAACAGAAAGAAAGAACCTAGGCTTTTTAATTACTTTGTTGTAATGCTGACTTAATTAATTCTTACTCTTCCTGTTGTATAAGATAATAAATTTTCCTTTACCCAAAGTGATGCACCACCTCTTCTCTTCCACCTTTCTTCCCTTCCTCCTGAGTCTACTTCTTCAAATAAGACCATGTGTTTAGAGAATATTACCATGTGCCAAGTACCATCTAAATCAACTCTGTAAAGCAGATTCTATGGCCATCCTTATCCTGCTGATGTAGATACAAATTCAGTAGCGTTCAGTCTTTTTCTGAAGATCACAGAGCTACTGAAAGGTAGGGCCAGCTAGGATTTGAATCCTAGGTTGTATGCAGGCTACAAACTTTGAACCTCTGAACCAGATTGCCCCACCCCTTACCTAATACTAACATTGATGTTGATAACTTCATATATGAACATAGGATTATTTGAACTGTTTCCATCATAAATTCTCCCCTTTCACCTCCCTCCCCCAATTGCCTTCCACTATTCTACCAGTATCTCCCCTTATTTATCTGAGGTTCTCTTTGTTTCCCGATTCCTCCTTAGCTTCCACATGTGAGAGAAAACATATGACCCTTGATTTTCTGAGACTGGCCGATCTTATTTAGCATAATATTCTCTAGTTTCAAACATTTTCCTGCAAATGACATAATTTTGTTCTTCTTTATGACTAAAATTCTACTGTGTATATATACCATGATTTCATAATCCATTCATCAATTGACTGACCTGATTATTTATTTAATGTATACTTCTATGATGCTGACCACATGCCAGGCACTTTTCCAATCATATGACAACCTTCATTTATTTGATCTTAGCAGCAAACCTTAAGGAAAGTTCTCTTATTAACTGCACTACACAGGTGAGGAAACCAAGCCATAAGGGTGTCCAGTGGCTCTCCTGGACACATAGCTGGCCAGTGGCATAGCCGGGAGGCGGGCAGCAGCAGTGTGGTGCCTGGATTCTTACTCTTTCCTACTATCTGGCCATCTTATCATGATATGCTGAATAATTGAAAAAGTGGATACTTTCAGACTGGCTTCTCATTTGAAGATTTTTTTATTTAAATTTGTTTTAACTGATGTGTAAAATAATAAAAACTGCACATATTTATGGGGTACCATGTAATCTTTTGATACATAAATACATTGTGTAACATTTAAATCAGGTTAAGCATCCATCTTTTCAAACATTTATCATTTCTTTATGGTGAAAACAACCTCCTTTCTTTTAACTTTGTGAAATACGCAAGATATTATGGTCATCTGTAGTCATCCTACAACACAATGGCACATGAAATGGGCATTCTACATCCTAGCTGTACCCCCAGCCTTTTTTAAAAGTTTTTGTTTTGAAATAGGATCTTGCCAGGTTGCTGAGTCTCGTTAAATTGCTGAGGCTGGTCTTGAACCTGTGATCCTCTTGTCTCAGCCTCCCAAGTAATGGGATTACCAGTGTACACCAACAAGCCTGGCTGAATATGAAACTTTTGAAGCCTTATTCACTGCCTTTTTGCTATTCAGAAAGAGTTAACTTCTCTACCTCAACATTGACTATACTCTACCACCATTCTCCTCCACTTATAGGCTATACATTCCTTGAGATCTAGGACATAGCTCAGGAATTGTCTGGGCAGAGGATGTTCATCAACATTTTTTTTTTTTTTGGCTGAGTGGAATTGAAAGAGAAAAAAGTTATGCATTATTTGTGGTGTGAACTTTTTTTTCTGGGGTACCACAGGGGCATTCTACCTCCATGCTACACCCCCGGCCCTATTTTTTTATGCTTTATTTTTGAAACCGGGTCTCATGAAGTTGCGGAGGCCCTCACTAGGTAGAGAGAGAGAGAGAGAGAGAGAGAGAGAGAGGAGAGAGGAGAGAGAGAGAGAGAGATCACGCGCGTGCGCATGCATGTTGAGGTTGGCCGGTCTCCGCCTCCCAAAGTACTGGGATTATAAGCGTGCGCCACCATGTCCGGCTTGTGGTATGAACTTTAAAGACTGTAGAACCCAGAATATTCTGAAAGTTGAGGTCAGCTACTTGGAAAGGTAGAATATAGCCAGTAAAAATACATTTCTTTGAGTGTCTGACAATTTTTTAGAGCGATTGTATCATCCTAAACACAACTTTGTTAAAACTTGAATGTGATACCTAAATAATGGGATTATCACTGATTTAAAGGTAAAATAAAAAGAGTGAATTTTTCCAATGATTGATAAACATCTTTTCTTTTTGTTTTGAGTCAGTGACTGCATTAGGTATATATTTGATACTGTGAAGAAATAGCAGTGCCTCACTCACCATGAGATGCACTCATGTTCAATCACTTTTTCCTATTATTGGGCGTCCAGTAGGAGGCACTGTGCAGGGTGCTGTAAAGGGTACAAAGAGCACAGTGAGACACTCTACACCCAAGAGGCTGGGCCACTAACGGAGAACGGAGAACTAATAGGCATTAAAACAGATAGAGGAAATTCAAGTAATACCATCAACAACAACAATAATAATAGCAGTTGCTGCAATAATAGCTGACAGTATAAAATTCTCCTGATTTATCAGGCATTGATCTAAAAGACTTTATACACATTTCTTTCTGTTTAATTTTCATAGGGAACCAGTGTTTGTTTTTCCATTTTATGGATGAAAAGACCAAGCTTTTATCCAACTAATAAACCAGGTCACATCACACCAAAGCTGAAAACTGGGCCCAGGTCTATTGGACACAGAGTTTGCATTCCAGGATTAAATCTAATAATGTAAAATCTAGAACCCGGGAGAGGGAGGGTTGCTAGGCCATGCAATATATATCAAACTTACACAAAGACCATAGTTATTAAGGGGATTAAAAGGAATAGTCTGAGGCTATTATTATTACTATTATTAATCTATATTTTTATGGTGATGATAATGTTGAAATAGTGAACCGAGACGTCTTACATTCTCACCTATGTAAAGAAAAGGCATTTGGTGTCATAGTTGAGATTATTCTTTTAGGTCCTTTTTGTCCTTTTCCCTCTAGCATTCTTCTTTCCTTCACTTTGGCTGTCTGATATTGATGCATCGTACTTCCATATCAGATCAAAAGCATATGGGATTTTGAACTTATTGACACTGTTCTGTTAAAAATTACATTTAGAAGCATGTTAAAAGGTCACCTCTCTGGTTACTTATTTCTTGACACTTCGCTAGCACGGACTGTAGCCTTGGTTCATTAGTCAAGGATATTAACAGCCAGGGTTCGGCTTTCTGAGGTCACGTGGTACAGTCTGGGCCCACACATATTTCTGAGGCTTGTTAGAGTCTTTATTCTTTAAGAATTTCCCATTAATCTCTGCCCAAGAAGTGCAATAATAGGTTAGTTAGTCATCAGATACAAATCAGAATCATTTCTACAAGTACCCTTAATAGCATTCATTAGTTCTGTGCTTATGTTTTAAGGGAAATGAAGGTGGGGGAGGAAAATGCCCCCTATCCAACACAGAACCTTTTCCTTCTTCAAGAGCATCTCATTTTGGAATCATTGAAATTAAGACGCAGAAAATCTGCCAAATCAAATGCAGAAAATGTGCCTTTCCTGAGGAAATGAGAGCCTACGATCCTTTTTTTTCCCACATAGAGGCATCATCTTTGATCATTATCAGATTTTACAACTCATTGTTCCCTTCCAGTCCACAGGGTGAGGGGATCATGTAAGTGGACAGGCAAACACATGGATTAGAGAAGGCACCCGATATTAATAACAGCAATAAAAAATGTTTACCTAACGTGGGTAGATTGTGTGTATAGATAGGATTTACGTGTGTGTGTATGTGTGTGCGTGTGTGTGTGTGTGTGTGTGTGTGTGTGTGTGTGTGCATGTGCATGCACACATCCTCCCCTCTCACTCAGAAAGGAAATATCAGAAGATCAGGAAATGCATTATTCGAGTTTTGTATGCAATATTAGTCCATTTCTTGGCGGAGACCCAGATCTATTGTGGCGAGAAAGTAATAGATGAACTAACCAGGGACTCAGACTTACTGGCTAGTGTCCAAGAAACATTAAAAAATTGAGCGCTGCACATAACAAGTAGGATGGTGCATGCAAATTTAGATGTCTCATTGAAAACAGCACATTTATTAATATATTAGACTTGTAGACGTGAGGGTGTTTTAATACCTACTCAGAAATTACTCATGGGTCGGCTTCACAGGAATATCGCTTGCATAAGTGTGAGCTTACAGAAATGGTGCCAGGCATGAGTGAGCACGGCTGGACTATTCTAAAGAAAACCCGGATGCCTATAGTTTACAGTATTGTAATGTACACTTAGAAACTTGTTAAGAGGGTGGATCTCATGCTAAGTGTTCTTACCAAAATAAAATTAAATTTGAAAAAAAAGAAAACTGAGAAGTAGCATCGTCATTGTCAAGACATCCTTTTTCTTCTTAATTCACTTAACATTAATTTATTGAATGCCTACTATGTGTCAGGCTCTAATCTAAGATACTGGAAATACCTAAAGTAAAAAGATTAAAAACATTATTAGCTAGGAACTAGGTTTTTGTCACATTTAAGATAGAATTTGTGTACAGTGGAATTTATCCTTTTAAAGATGTACAGTTTGATGGGTTTGGGCAAATGCATACAGACATATCACCACTGTCACAATCAGTATACAGAACATTTCCATTGTCCCCCCCCCCCGAAGTTCTTCTGATACTTTGCAGTCAATCCCTTCCTTAGACTTACAGCCTCTCCCAAGCACTGTTCTGATTTCTGTCCCAGTAGTTTTGCTTTTTCAAAAATGCCATCAGTACTGCCACAAAGAAAAACCATATAAATGGAATCATGCAAAATATCTTATGTGTCTGTTTTCTGTCACTTAGCGTAATGCTTTTTGGATTCATCCCTGTTTCATGTATCAGTAGTTCACACTCTTATTTCTGAGTAGTATTCCATTTGTTTTTACATGAACCAGGTGATAGACTTGAATTGTTTCATTTTTAGTGACGATGTAGAAAGCTACTGCAGGTAGTTGCATGTAGGTCTTGCCCATTGGATGGGAGTATGTTTTCATTTTTCTAGGTTAAATACCTGGCAGTAGAACTGTGGGTAGATGTATGTTTAAGTTTATAAGAGATTCCCAAAGTATTTTCAATATGATGCTACCATTTTGCTTTTCCACCAAAATACATGAGATTTTTAGTTGATCCATATCCTATGTAGCACTTAGCCTCCTCAATCTTTTCTTTTTTCTTTTTCTGTGGTACTGGGGGTTGCACCAGGGGCATTTGACCTCCAAACTACACCTCCAGACCTATTTTATTTTAAAGAGTTCTCACTAAGTTACTGGGGGCCTCATTAAGTTGCTGAGGCTAGCCTAAAACCTGTGATCCTCCTGTCTCAGTCTCCTAAGTACTGGGATTACAGATGTGTGCCACCAAGCCCAGCTGTCATCAATCATTTTAATGTAAGCCGTTCTGATAGCTGTGTAACAGAATCTCGTCATGGCTTTTATTTGCATTTCATTAGCAACTACAATGTTGAGAATCTTTGCATGCATTTATTTATTATCCATGTCTCCTCTTTGATAAAGTGCCTGTTCAAACCTTTGGTCTACTTTTTACAATTGGGTTTTTGTCTTATTGAGCTGTTCTGTGAATTTGAGTATTCAGTTTCCTCATCTGTTAAATGGAGATAATGCCTATCTCACTGCTCTTTTTCATTTGTGTGAAAGTAAATGAAATATTGTATGCAAAACTGTAGAGCACAATGCCTAATTGTACATGTTAGATAAGCAACTATTATTCTACTGCTCTTACTGTAAGACACAATTTCTGCCCTAAGGTGCTATTACCTAGTTAAAAATCAATGCCTTTCATTTTCTTCCAGGTAATGTCTGAATGCATCCCACTCATCAGATTGCCTGTTTCTTGACTAACTTTTGACAAAGTACTAGATGACAACTAACATATTACATAACAGATAATCCAATAATCCCCTGGGATATCTTTGTCGTTTAAAAGACAGAATTACCATTTAAAATCCAGTGGGGGCTGTGTGGGTAGAATGACAGGGAGGTGGAATTGGTTTGTTATAAGATGACTTAGACAGTTGATTCTCAATTGCTCAGCTTATAACCCTAGAGAAGCAATGCCTTTGAGAATTATACTCTGAGAAGGGAGGACCCAGGACTTCTCTAGTGTTTTTGAGGAGAGCTTTCAGAGCTTGGGGCAAGGGAACTTCATTTCTCTGAAAGTTATAAAAATAAAATGAAAAAAGGAAGCCTCAAAAGCCAATAAATAGGCAAGAAAAAAGTGTTCTACTCTACTAGTGGTCAGAAAATGAAAATTAAAACAGTAATACACAACCATTTTATAACTCTTCAGCAAAACTTGAAGTCTGATAACACCAAAAGGTCTTGACAGTGTAACAAAGTGGAAGTTTCTAGATCTTATTGATGGAGGTGTTAAATTATTAAAACCATTTTGGAAAGAAATTTGGTAGACATAGAACATGGAAGATGTCTATTTTCTACCACTGAATAATGTAACTTTTTTTTTTTTTTGCGGTACCGGGGATTGAACCCAGGGGCGTTCTACCTCAGCGCTACACCCCCGGCCCTATTTTTTATACTTTATTTTGAAACCGGGTCTCACGAAGTTGCGGAGGGCCTCACTAAGTAGAGAGAGAGAGAGAGAAAGAGACAGGGAGAGAGAGCTGAGGCTGGCCGCGAACCTGGATCCTCCAGTCTCCGCCTCCCAAAGTACTGGGATTACAAGCATATGCCACCACGCCTGGCCTGAATAATGTAACTTCTATGTATCTAACTTGAAAAAAAATTATCATAATGTAAATAAACATGTTTAAGAGTGTTTATGGCAGCATTATGAGCCCAGAAAAGCATTTGTCTATTTTTTACTCCTATTCATATTTTTATAAATAATTTTAATTACACCTTTAGTGTTTTGCTTTTTAGAAGTTTCTTTCTCTGGAAAATCTATCATGAAATAGACTTCCTATCTATTTTATGCTGATAGCATTAGAATCATCCAAAAAGGATTCCAGTACCTAAGTAAATTTGGAGTCATGTACAAGATAATCTGCACTCCACAGGCACATTTGAAAAAAGAGTCTGCAAGAAGTCTTTGAGGAGCAAATTGGGAAATTTAGATAATTTCTTACTGAAGTGCTTAATATCTGGTAATATGAGTACTTGAAATATCTTTGAAATGCCAGTTGGGAAAGAAAAAAATTACATTTTCTAGAGTATAACCTTGATTCACTAGAGCCCTCAAATAAAAAGTTTGCATCCTTTGGTTCCCTTTCAGAAAGAGGGAAATAATCATACCATAAGTTCATATTAAGTACTGGTTAAAGAAAGAATCAATATACCTTTAGAAACATCTTCTATACCTTCCACATTCCCATATGGAGTATTAGATAATGATTACTGGCATTTAGTGATTTTATAGTCAGCTTGAGGTATCAAGAGCATCTCAGTAATTTAAAATATTTAGGTTGGCTCAATATGCTAATTAAGGAGAATAGCAAAAATTTTGGATAATATGATTTGAAACTGTAAATTTGGGATCTGGGGAAGTCCAATATAAGTAATCAAATAAATTAATATTTTATAGATATAATTTAGCATAGGTTAAAAAATATAGATAATATGCATCAATAGCAAGGCTTTTCAAACCAATACATTCATGCATTGCTAGAACCAAAATACAGTATGAAATATTATTGCCAAGAATGGGAAATGCACATGCTATTTCACAGAATAGTTCTACTTGTATGACAAAGAGTGGACAAGCTGTATTCTGCATAGGCGCTTACTGTAATGTTTTATTACATAGCAAAACATTATAGAAAATATAACCACTCACAATATGGGGTTGATTAAATTATCGAACATATCTAATTACTTAAATATTATGTAGCTCTTCAATTTGAGAAGTTGAAAACAGTCTATGAGCAGAGATGAAGGCCTGATACGTGTAAAAGTGCTGTTTCTATTCTATGATTAAAATTACATCATATTTGTGAATTCTGTGGACATGAATTTGAAGGAAGATAGCAAATAGTGGTTCCCTTTTGTGGGTTTGTTCAGGTCATGGATAAAGTTTATATTTCTTTTATTTTAACATTTTATTACCTTTACTTTGTTTTGCTATTTTGAAAGAATGAACCTTAAATATGACACTCCATTCCTTGAGCATATTGATTTATTTAGATCTGTATCTTATGCCTACACACAATGGCCAACATACTGAGAGTTTTCTGCAGATATTTAGAGCAAAATATATCTATACTCTTTAAGGTAGTTACAGTTTTATTACATAAATTTCATCATTTTTAAAGACAAGGAATCTTTTCCTTCTTTTCCTTTGGGCTCTTGCAGATGGGGTGGCTGACATAAGATATAGCTGCCCTAACTTATTCCCTACCACTCTAGCTAAGCTATCACTGAGTTTGTATAGTCTGAATAACCTTAAAAACTAAATAAACAAAAATCAGAAATGGTAGACTACTGAGCAGGAAGAGTTTTCTTAAACTCTCCTGGCTCTAATAGTTGCATGCAAATTGTTCAATAAATAACGTAGACCATAAAAAAGAAAAGATATTAATTAAGAAAAGGATTTAGGCTGACTCAGTCTCATACATGAGACAAAAGGTTAAGTAAATGCCAAGGCCGCTGTGCCTCTTCAAACAATGAATATTAGTTTTAGAATCATTAATGTCTGCTTAGAAAACAGAGTCATATTGGAGACTTGTATGCCAAAATAACCAATGACTGAGCTGTTTCTTTTCAATCTAAAGTGAAATCATTCTCCAATCAAGGGCTAAATGTATGCAGTTAAGAGTGTTAGGTGAGACAACAGGGACTGGCATATTTAATATGTAGCTAAATTGAGATCATGTTTTTCCTCCAGTATAGTAACTTGCACAGTTACTACATATCAGCAAAGTCTGACCAACTTGGCTGGGGAAAAGCAGGGCTACCTGGTGGCAGGCAGCCATTGTGGTCTGATGTGGTGATCCAGAATCCCAAGAGCCAGCGTTGGGCAGGGATGAAGATGTGGCTGGAGCAACTAGTGCCCATGGCCAGGCAGGGTTCTCTAAGAGCAGAAAAAAAAAGTGTCTGCCAAGCAAGAATTGTGTGGACTTACTTCTATATTCCCAATTAGTTGAGACTGTGATCCTTTCTGTATCAATCTAGAAATCCTGCAAGCTCAATTTTATTTTGTAGTGAATCTTTTCACTGGGATTATTCTTTACTCACTTTTCTACCTTCTTGTCAGGGAGCTGCTCTGCTGAGATTGAGGTGAGCGGAAGAAGAGTGTTTGGTGCCACTTAAATTTTTGTGAAGTTTATTGATCTAATTTATATAGCTTCTATTTCTGCTGAGTTTTCTAAATATTTTGTGGGATGCCAATGTCTCCATCAAACCAAAATAAGCCTGAACACTTCCCAAATAGGCATAAAACATTCATATTTACCTATCTGGAGAAATACAATATAGATTCAGATTCTAAAATTTTCAAAGGTTCTTTGGTAATAAATATTTTTATAGTTATCATTAATGTTATTTTGTGTGGAAAATATATTTAATAAGCATTTTAAAAACCCCCTTAAATCTCAGCTGTGTGAGATGTCTGTTGTATTGAAAATCATCAGGATTTAACAAATGCCTTTTGTCTAAACTCCTGCTTTGCCAAATACTTAAATATATGTATTTGGTAATAACACAGTTCAATCCATTGCACCTAATGCATTTGATTTGTGACGGTGACTTCTGAAGTTAGATTTTTACTTGGCTCATTATGGAAAATAAATACCTGTAATATTTAAGCCCATTAGAGTGGATCCTGAGGTGCATGGCTTTGAATTTAGAAGATTCCTAATATGGGGTAAAATATATGGATGAAAATCATTGTGTGGGGACATGAAGGGAGTACCAGTTAGGTATCAGCTCCTCAGTTACCTGATAGGGCAAGATCAGTAAGAAATATCACCAGGTTCTGCCTTAGTTTCTCCACTCTGAAAATCAAGTGATGTGACTCGCCACCATTCTGCCCCTCCAGTATTTTTCTCGCTTCACAGGAATATTTTCCAAGGCTTAAGAAAATGTGAAAAGAAACACATCAACAATTAAAGAGGCGGTTGGTAGAGAAAAAATAATTTAATGTAAAATGGCTTAAAATGTCTTAAAGTATGATAAAATTTCAGAGCACTGTCAATTTTTCTTCTCTAAATGGCAAATTATTAATTTGATAAAGAATATTTCTTTTTCTTATTATAAGACCTTCACTGAATGCTTAACTCGGTTACCATAATTTCAACTACTATTTATATGTGCATATATATAATATTATGTAGATAGTGCATGCATGTATGTGTATATTATGCATGTAATTATATATGTATTATAGATATATAGCATGTGTGTATGCTCTAGATATGTTTTATTAAATATGCATAAACTCAGTGATTGTATATATTTGTGTGTATAAATATATGCATAAATACATGCAACACACACACATATGGATGGAGAGTGAAGTCCCAAGCTGTGTATGTGTGTATGTGTAGGTGTGTGCGTACATATTCCAGACAGCATAGAACTGAGAGGAAGAATTTTTCCTCTGAAGACATTTCCTGAAGCAGCTGGCAGGCCATGAAACAACATCATAAAGAGGTCGTCCCTACAGTGAAGTCTTGTTAAAGTCTTTTGGGTTGAATTTCAAAACAAGTTGTTCCTATGCTGAATTATCTTGTTAAAACTAAAAGTGCAGCAGTAAGGTAGGCACGGCCATAGAGGTGACCATGGGTACTGGGGACTTTGGATCTGATGGGAGGTCCTGAGTGCTTGATTTTTTAGAGACAAATGGGTAAAGAGAGAAACCTCACATTGATCTTCCTCTATCCTGGAAGAGGGTGAGAGGCTCTCTGTGGACATGACTATAAAAAAAAAGCCAGGATGGGTGAAGGGAGTTGTACAGAATGGGAAACAGGGAGGGAATTGCAGAAAGGAAAAAAATTAAAATGAGGACAGTATATGTATATAGAGTGAAATAAACAACAGGAAGCACAGAAGGTGACAGATGCAAAGGCAGAAACAAACAAAGCTAGGGACCCCAATTAAGGAGACAAATGGGATAAAGTACAAAAATATAGATAGAGGTTGGAACAGAGCCAAAGTAAGAGAATGTGAAGTAGGATGGGGAAGGGAAATACAGAAAGCAGGGGAGAACTGGCTTAAGGTAAAGGTAAATACAGGGAACCTACACCAAGTGAGGTAGCAAGTGAGATAGCAAGGACAAAGGGAATGGTGTGAGGGGACCTGAGAGCCCGGTGGCATCGGAGAAGTCATAAGGGGTCGGGAAGCAAAGGTATTATGGGAGGAGGGAAAAAGAGAAGAAACTAAAAGAAGGAGAAATTCTATCTTCAATCCATGGGCAAACTAATTGTATTTAAGGTCCCTATTATGGGTTGGGTTTGGAATATACCCCAAAGGCTCATGTATTGAAAGCGTGTCCCCAGTGCAACAATATTCAGAGGTGACAGAATTGAATCAGTGCTCTCATATCACCAATGGATAAATCTACTGAAAGACTAATAACTTGAATGAATTTTCTGGGTGGCCAATTTATGCAGGTGTGGTATGGCTGAAGGAGGTAAATGACTGGTGTGGCCTTGGGGTCTATACCTGTCCCTGGTCTCTCTCTCTCTCTCTCTCTCTCTCTCTCTCTCTGCTTCCTGTCACCGTTGCATTTAACTCAGCTTTTCTCCACTGGGCTGTGCTGCCATGAGTCTTCCTTGGAGTCAGCTGACTATGGACTGTACCTTCAAAATCATGAGCCAAATAAAACTTTCTTTCTCTATGTTGTTCATGCCAGTTATTTTGGTCATAGTGATGGAAAAGCTGATTTAAACAGTCCCTTTTACCAAGGAAGCACAAGCACCTGGACTGGGGTAGAGATGAAGGGAACAAAAATGGATATCATGTGTTCTTCCTTTTGGGAATCCATCATGAGAAGCACCAGTCTAATGTGTAAGAACCTACTATTGAGCAAAATGAGGAAACTATTATTTAAGTACTATGTGTTTAATAGGGACATTCAATATTACAGGAATTTGGAGACAAGAGAAAACCATCTTAGCAAGAAACATTCATAAAATCTTGATTACAAAAGCCTTGATCTAAACCTGAAAGGGGAAGTGGCTTCAATAGTAATGGAGAGATGGATGAGCATTCCACACTTTTTCCTTGTAACCCTCATCGTGGATATGACATTTGTAAGGACAGTCTTGGACCCTGACCACCATCACTTCTAATGTCCCTACAGTGCTTTTTTCTAACCTAGCCCTGGCCCCAAACACTATCACCCCATTAATATATCCTTCCTAAGTCAGGCGTATGCCTGTAATCCCAGTACTTGACAGGCTGAGATAGGAGGATCGCACATTTGAAGACAGGCTCAGCAAGTAGTGAGACTCACATCAACCTAGAGAGAGAGAGAGACCTTGTTTCAAAGTAAAAATAAAAATAGGGCTGAGGGTGTAGCTTGGAGGTAGAATGCCCCTGGGTTCAACCCCCAGAACCACACACACTCTATCTATCTATCTATCTATCTATCTATCCTCTATCTATCATCTATCAATATATCCACCTGTGCTTGGGGCAGTAATACTACTGCCTATCTCTGACTTATCCACCTTGTTTTACCCCAAAGCATCTTCATCCATAAATCATCCGCCCTTCCCTCTAGGCTTAACTCAAACATCACCTCTAATTAAATGAAGTCAATTAAAGTATTGCAGTTAAAGTTTCTGGGATGTTGTCTAAATGTGGGAGTCCACCAATAGGTACTAATTTCCAATTCTCTGAAGGACACAGAAGAGTGGCCCATTGAGACTTCATGCCATCTTTCTCCTATTCGAAGAGGTTAGAAAACTAAAACTATGTCTCCAGTTTCCCTTATGCTAAAGCTCATTGTGAATTGGGTTCAGACAAACGTATATCTGTAAAACCTACAAGTGGGAGGAGCAGGGGAGGTCAGCTCCTTGCCTCTTGGCTGTGGATGCCCTGAAGACACCAGGCTCTTCTATGGTGGCATTCCTTGTCAATTTTGCAGTTTCCTAAATGTGGTGACAGCCACTTAGGGTGGAGACCGTGGAAGCAGCAGCTCCTCCAACTCTTCTCTCTGTTGCTTCAGTGGCAGCCTTGGAGGGGACAGCTCCTCCGAGGACCCGAGTCATTGTAGGAGATACTGCCGACAACTTAGACTAGAACCTGAGCTCCCATTCTTCCACCAGTTTTCAAGCACCCAATCCCTTCTATAAATTTTTTTCTATTTAAAACATTCTGAGTATTTTCTGTGTCCTTACTGAAACCTGGCTGATAGGAATTTTGCTAAAGCAGTTTTCTTGGCCTTTTTACTACATGCCCCAGAACTCCATAATATGCAGCACAGTGTCAAATATAGAGAGTAGGATATCCACAAAAAATTACCAAATGACTACAGTCAGTTCTCAATGTAGGATCCCTGGCAGCATGGAGATGACTTAAACTATTCATTCTTATTCTTTCCCTGGATCATTTTCCTCTACTCCCCAACCAACAATTAGAAAGGGAAACTAAAAATTCTGACACGTCTTAACATTTCCAATTTGCCAATATGTTCCTTATTAACAAGCTTTAATATCAAGGTTGAGGGTAGAGTAGGGGAAAATGAAGACTTGGCTTGGTGTATACTTTTGGATTTCATTTATCCTTGACTTCCCTTATCCAATGACCACAGCTGCCTGGGAATGCAATCTCATGAATCCTTAATGTTGGTATGGAACGGATATATGAGAATCAGGACTTGAATTTTGATAATGTTGCCAATATAATGAAGAATTAAAATGATGCCAAAAGATTTTACTCCTTTTGGCTATTTGTACAAGTCTCATTGTAATTTCTGTAATTAATATATTTGTATTTGTAGTTAAAACATAAACCAGAACTAATAAGAGATCATAAGCTTGAGTTTCATAAGCTGCTTCTACCCACAGCCTTGGGAATTTTAAGTTGTTTCAGCTATTTTATGATGTGGTTATTATCCTCTTGAAGTTTCAAGTCATAAATACTGAGTTTATTTTTGTTTTTCCCCAATTTATACATTATTATGGTTTAACCACCATCAATTAGAAAATAGAGCAGCAAAATACTTTTGTTTTTATTAATTTTCTTTCCACTGTATTATAAAATTCCTAACCCGCCCCTAGTACCTGCTGAAGAAATACAAGAACAATGTAATGAAAGTCAAGAAAGTTAAGAACAATCAAGATATTGAATCATTGTTGAGGGCCAGTCCTAGCCTCAAAAGAAGAGGAAGAAGCAGCAGCATAGGTAATGGTGTATGAAAATGCCACTCTTCAGCTGTATAAGTTGTTTTCAAAATGCATGACCAAAAAATGTTTTGAGACCCCTTCATTTCTCTTCTTGGCATTCATTTCCATTCTGCACAAGTACATACATCATCAGATTCAACAAATTTAAACAAATACTTGGAGAAGGTATAATTTTTTCCCCAAATGCCCAAATGTCCCTGTCATGTAGTTTCAAATGTTACTGGAAAAAGACACATAATATGTTAAATGCTTTGGCATTCTGGGTATGTTGACTTGGGCTTTTGATGGCACCATTACTTAACTGGGTCCTCCCCTAGCTCAAATCTAATTTCTTGGCCCTTCCCTTTAATGAGGACATTACTGAAACTCATTGTTCTAGTTAGGATCGGAAATGTCCCCTAAAAGGCCCATGTGTTAAAGGTTTGGTCCTTCGTTTGGCACTACTAGAAGGTGGAGGAAACCTTTTTTTTTTTTTTTTTTTTTTTTGTGGTACCGGGGATTGAACGCAGGGGCGTTCTACCTCTGCGCTATGCCCCCGGCCCTATTTTTTATACTTTATTTTGAAACCGGTCTCACGAAGTTGCGGAGGGCCTCACTAAGGAGAGAGAAAGAGACAGAGAGAGAGAGAGAGAGAGCGAGAGAGCTGAGGCTGGCCGCGAACCCGGATCCTCCGGTCTCCGCCTCCCAAAGTACTGGGATTACAAGCGTGAGCTACCACGCCCGGCTCGGAAACCTTTAAGAGGTGGGGCAACTTGGAGGTTTTAGATCGTTGGGGTTATGCCCTTGAAGGGGATTGTGAGATGCTAGTCTGTTTTCCTTCCTTTTTTCACACCTCAGCCATGAGGTGAGCAGCTTTGCTCTACCGCCTGTTCCCACCATGATGTGGTGCCTCACCAAAGGCTCAAAGCAGTGGGGCCAACCAGCCATGGACTGAAACCTCGAGAACTGCCAGCCAAAAATAAACCTTTCCTCTTTATAAGTTGATTGTTTAAGCTATTTTGTTACAGCAATGGGAAACTAACTAACATACTCACATGCCTTTCACTTGACTGAGAAGCTACCATAGTCATAATTAGAATCAAGAAAGTATCTAGAGGTGGAGGAGGCAATAATTTCCAATGGTTTTTGTTTATCTCAGAAAGAGGTTGAGACCATCAAAGAGAGGCCAGATTTTTTTTAAAAAAAAACAAGGGAGTCCTTGTCATACAGACTAATGAAATGTACATGCTACTTTTTAATTTTTTCTTTTATTTTCTGTGTATTAAACAAAAAGATTATGGAGATGAAGTATAGTCCTAACCTTTAAGAGCTCACAGTCTTCTGGGGGAGACAGGCATGTGAACAACCTGCTCTGCTTAGTGAGGCTTCCTGACCCAGAGGCACTAGCACTGCCCCGTGGGAACACAGACAAGGCAACCTGAACAGGAGCCCTGAGCATGTTCTCGGTAACTACACAAACTTTTCTCAAAATATATTGCAGTGGCAATGGAGGACAAGTTGATGTCATTATATTCCTTTTAGAGAGCGGGAAAAAAATCCTGAGATGCAGAAAAAAAAAATGGAAGTAAACTTTCCACAGCCATCATGAAGAGCTGAGATTAGAACCATTTCTGAAGACACAGTGACTCAGCCCAACAAAATAGATGTGCTGTTCCAGCATCGCTTGGCAAAGAGCCCTCCTTGTCTTGGGTAGAAAAGATGCTACATTTTATTTCATATTCAAAATATGTTATGTAATACAGTTGGAACTCACTGAAACTATGTTCCTCACTTCATGCCAGATCCTGAAGGGACACCTAGAAGTAAATGGTGGATGAAGTGTCACTGAGGTTTCCAGCTGACTTTGCCTGTACAGTCAGCTCTGCCTCTCTATTCTCCCATCCATGTTCAGGTGGCTACCATTCCCTATTCTGCAAACACAAAGGTTCAGAATCAACTGGGAGTCTTTTTTTTTCTCTCCTATCTAACCAGAACCTAAGATTTGTCCGTTCTTTCTGAGTGTCACACATCCCTGTCTTTTTGTTGTTGTTGTTACTGGGGATTGAACCAAGGGGCATTCTACCTCTAAGCTATACCCCTAGCCCCTTTTAATTTTTGTTTTAAAGCAGGATCTCCCTAGGTTGCTGAGGGTCTACCTAAGTTGCTGAGGCTGGCCTTGAACCTGTGATCCTCCTGTCTCAACCTCCCAAGTTCTGGGATTACAGGTGTGTGCCACTATAACCAGCCTGTATCTTCTTTTCTATCCCCTGCCGCTCATTCAGATCATGATACTCTGACTCTTTCAGTGATACCTGACTCGCCTATCATATTCTAAGCTCTCCTAATCAACAGCTCTCTGATTCATCTTCTTACATTTCTCCTGTCAACAATTAACTTTCCACCCAAGCTCCAAGGTCCTATAGTCTCTCTTCTGCCTATAATTTTAACATCTTAGCTTGGCCTCACCACATTTCCAGGCTCATGCTCACTTGTCCTTTCTTGATCCCTGACTCAGAAAAGTCATTTTCTTGCTCTTCTCCAAACTCGCCTGAAGTTCCCATATTTTCATTTTTGCTTGGTCATTGGCCTTGCCTAGATTATCCTCCTCTTTACATCTACCTTTCCTAATCCCATTCTTTGACAAAGATCCACTTCAGTGTCTTGAAATCTTTCCTGATCACTCTAGTGAATTTGGTTTTCCTTATAGTCTAAACTCGCAAAGATCATATAGGCCATCCCATTAAAATGGTCCCCCGTAACGATCTTGTCATGCCTGTATGTTGAATCCTCCCAACTATTTATTGAGGGCTTAATACATGCCAGTAATTGTGAGGATTTATTTACTTACCTCATCTTAACAAAGTCAGGCAAAGTCTCATGAATCACTAAGGACATTTTCAGGCCAGAAAACCAATGTCCAATGAAGAGAAATCCCTGAAGTCCCTGGAGTCACATGGGTAGTGATCCTTCCATATGGACTAAAGTCTGTCTGTCAGATGGCAGGACCTGTAATCTCAATTGTGGCACCACACTATAAATACCTTAACAAGAAGAACTGTGCCTAGGACCTCTTTAGAACCCACTGGTATTGACATAGTGCAAATCTTCAATGGATAGATGTGAATTCATAGTTTTATTTTGTTGTATAGATTTTCTGTAGCTTCTGTTTTAAAAGAGAGGAACAATGGAGTTTAAGCCAACTGTAGGCTCTAACTATCCAGCTCCATTTAGATTCTGCAGTTGAAATACACATTCTCATTCCTTAAAGGAACTACAAGAAAGCAGCTTTGTCCAGCATGGGAGAGGAAAGGTCCTATAACCCATACTGGCCAGCATGCAAGCAGGCCTCAGCATGTTCTGCCGGCCCTGTCTTCCTCACCATTAGATTTGGGGATAGCGTCCTGGTGCTGAGGGTAGCATAACTCTCACAAAGAAGATGGCAACAGCAGGACTGTGAATTTGCATGGATATGCTCTGTGGGATTTGGTCCTCCAAAAAAACCTTTTGTCATTGTGCTTCTATATAATTAGGTGCTCCCAAGTGGCCCAAGTGCCAAGTGGTGACCTGCTATGTAAGCATTATGCCAGAGGGAAGGAGTGGCAGGTCCTGCTTGAGACGAGGCTCCTCTGGATGCAGAAAAGTCTTCATTATAACCAGGTTAGGAATAGGAGAGCCGAGCGTCTGAGATTCCTCAAAACACTACAGAGAGCTATGCCTTGCTTTAAGTTCAAAAAGTTCATGTCTGCACAGCCAGTGATTAAGGAAATTTTTCATAAACCTTAGAGGTTCTGTGAAGATTCTGGCTACTAAGAATGTCAGTCTCCATGATGAAAGATAACTGTAGTCAGGTTAAAGAATAATGTTTGCATCTTAACTGTGTGGGTTCAAGAAGCTGTACCCCACTAGAGTTAGCTAATATTATGCAAGCTTTGAAAAGAGAGATGTTTTTGTGACTAGGATAACCTAGCGAGAATAAAAAGTCTGATTTGATGAAAAGCCTCTGGTAAAATTAGAACCTGTTTCTGTGCTTATTCAAGGAAAATGGAAAGTAATGAAAATTAAGAGTGGCAGAGGAGTCTTGCAAAAAGTCCTGACAAGATGGCAATCTAGAATTCAATAGAGTTGATTTTGTCTTTCTCTATGGTTTCATCAAGGTTTTTTTCCTCTTCCTTTCCATTTCTTTTTCTTTCTGTCTCTCTCAAATAGAGACAAATGCCTTCTTCCTTAGTAAATTCATTATATTCATAAAAAGACCATGTTGGGGGAGTGCATACAAGCTTTTAAAGAAAATCTCTTGTTTCAAACAATGGGAAGACTATGTACATCATGATCTATCAGCAAACAGTTACCTGAAGCAAACTCAAGTCAATGTAAGGTTCTGCAGAAAGGGATAGTGGCTGATTTTAGACAATCTTCAAGAACCTAGCCTGACAGACGGCACTTTCCTGGGATACCATGATTTTGAAAGTGTTTATTGTATCAATACCAAGAATAGAATTTGGAATGGGGATCAGAGACACTAACAACTTAACACAGAGGGCCTGGAAGGGACTGAAGCCAGGACACAAGTTAAGATTTAAGTGTGTTGCCTACAGAGGACATGGGCACAGTGAAGGTCAAATCAGGAGACATGGATTCAACCAATTTAAAGCAGCACACCATTCATTCATTAATCAAAGTTAATAGGTGCCATACTCTGTGATGTACAGGCCTCAGAATATGGATACAGGTCAGGACAGATGTGGTGGACTGAACCAGACACTGTAGTCGAAGCTGAGGGCACAAAGACAAGAATCAAAAGCAAAGAGAATCCTGAAAATCTCAATCCCAGGGACCTCAGGAAAATGCCATTAGATTGTGCTGAGTCAACCATACTGTGTTGCAGTCTGCTCATTTCCAAGGGTTACATTTTAGCCCTGGGTAGGTTTGGAACAGGCCAGACATTCAGTCTGATTCCAGAAGCCAAGAACATTCTAGATACATGAGGACCTTTCTTCTTGTTGCCCAGCCTAGCACACAGGAAAAGAATAGTATCATGAGATGTCTCTGGACTAATTTTCCCAGACAACAAAGCAACCCACCACTGAACACATTTGACTGTTGGTCCAAAGCCAACCCTCTTGGCTTCCACCAGTCTTCCTTTATTTACCTAACTGCAAGGATCAGGACAGTAACGTTAGTATGCATAGTATATGCAATATATTCTAATATTATCTTTTTCGATAAAAACAAAGAATAATGCCATGAGAAAGTATAGACTGTGGACAACTGAGACTTTTTCATGGTGCTGGTGTAAGGAGTAGTGACGATTACAGGCAGGAAGCATCTATTGCAGTGTCTGCCTTTACTGAAGTCTGGAGTGAAATCTTCATCCTGCAATCACTGGTTGGGTAACCTTGGATAAACCATAACCCCCTGAACCTCAGTTTCTTCACTCGTAAAATGGGCATCGGAATTCCCATGTGCCTGTCCTTGATCTGGCTATTCTTAGGCCCATTTTCTGCCTTTTCTCTTCTCTTCTCTATCGCAGGGGGCTCACCGCGCAAACTGCATGTTTGCTTTCTGGCCAGTGGAAGGCACTGGTGGGAGAGTAGAGGACAAGGAAAAGAGAGATTTCTCTCTCCTGGTCTCATTGCCTTGGATGGTATTTCTAGAATTGACTGTGTTTCCTTCCTGCTTCCAGTTCCCTCTGGGCTCTGGGAATTCAACCTTAATTCCTTTTCCTGCCAATCTGAGAACATGACATCACTGCCTGTTCAGCTTCCCAGCTCTTGCATTGCTTCTGTTAAACAATTCACTGTCTTAAATCTCCTGTGTTACCAGTTCTCTGCCTCAAATCCTCCCTATTAGAAATATTTAAATGTTTTCCCTTTTTCTGCTTGTATCCTAACATACCTTCCTTGCAGAATAATCGTTAAGGAGTAGAGATAACAACAGACATTAAATATGTAGAATAATGCTGGGTAAATAATAAAATGCTCAGACATTTGGCAAATATGTAGGGATATAGAAGAAATACCCATGTTATGTTAGCACCTCCAGTCCCTATTTTAGGCTCCATCCCTAGTTCTTCATTGTGTACATACTGTGCATAGCATTTGTTAGGTAGCAGTACATGAATAGCTTTGCATGTGAGGTTAGATAATATTTTAAAACTAATGTTTTATCACTCTCATGGTTACAAATGTGCTAGGCATGGCAGGTCCTGATTAATGCTTGTTGCTGTAAGAAAGGCTGGATGTTCCCTCTCCACCCTTAGGGTAGTTTGTGAGACTGCCCTGGTTCCCAGGTGGTCTGTGTCTGGGCGTTCCCTCCTTGAGACCATCTGATTCTTTCTTACACAGCCTGCGGGGTTTGTGCATGAGCCCTTGGCAGCTGTGACAGATCCTAGAAAATTATCGCAGGCCAGGTTTTCTTGGCCACAGTGTAAGCATCTGTGTGTTCACCTAGAGAAATAAGTGCAAGGCACTGCCATTGTTTCTCGACAAGGTTCTTAGCTCCCCTTTGCATAGAAGCATAATTAATATCATTTTATTGCCCACTTCATTGTTAAAAATTCAGAAGTGTGGAATAGGCCTCTCAACTATTACTAATACTCAGGATAAACAGTCTTTTCTTGAGAATCAAGGTACTCCTTTAGATCTCCCTCTGGACCATCTTTGGCAGGATTTTTAACCTCCTGGATCCACAGTGTTTTCATCTGCAAAACTGGCACCATACTGCCTTCCTAATAAGATTGTTTTGGTAATCACGAGTCTGTATATGCGTTTAAAAATTGAGGGATCTATGTAATAGAAAACCACTTCACTTGAACCCACTCAAAAAATCAGGGATTGTTGGATCCATGAAGCTGAGTTTCAAGACTGTGTAGTTCAGCCAGCCCTGGGGTCTCCAGTGGCTCCTTAAGTAACCCTTGTCCTGCTTCCTCTGTCAACTTAAAACCCCAAGGCTTGTATCATTTTAGGTTCTACAGAAACTACACAATTAGAATGAAGCATGATTCTTCTCTAAGGAAAGATTACAGTTCAGTTGAGGAGAGAAAAGTACATTATAACTTCTCTTCTGTCCTGATTAACTGCCTTAAGGAAAGTCTCACACTTGGCCAAGTTTGACCAGTTTTTTATATGATGAGACCTAAAGATCACTGGTAGCAACTATAACTTCTGCCAAACTGTCTTGAGCAATGGAAGAACATGTAGATTTGACAGTAAAAACAAATTCCAAGCTAAGTTGGGAGCCCCCAAGCCAGCCCATCTAAAAGCTCATTCCTTAGGGCTAAGTTTTCTTAGATTCACCAGAAAGGTCTCATTATAAAGTGAGACCTCCTTCCTTTTCTGAAATTAACCTTTTAAAATCTTTCATCCTTCCCCCTTGATTTTTCTGGTGTTTAACCATGATCTCCAAAGCTTTGTTGGAAAATTTTGTGGAAATTTTTTGAATTTTTTTTCCTGGAAAATGAAGGTCAATAATTTATGAACCCAGCATTTAGTGCTTCTTTCTATTGTTTGATTTTTACTTCTTCCCAAAAGGAAGGCAGAAAATACTTTTACCTAAGTCAATACTCAGAACATGGTTCTTCATTCTAGTCTTCCATTAAAGGAAGGATTTCCAAAAATCCTTCTGTCATGTTTAGCAGAAAGGCAGTTGGGCTGGGTACACAAACTGCCGAGCCTTTGAGTGGTGAGTTCTCTGATTTGGAGAGCTAAAATCTAGATTAAGTAAAAATTTGGAGCATACATGGAATCAACAAGGGTTAGTTGAGGAGGATAATAGGCAAATGTGGGGTAGGATATCTTATTTCCTTTGCTCAGCTTCATGGTTATTTTCTTATTTGATGATCCATTGATGTAAACTTTCGATGGCTCTCTCTTCCCATTGTACCACTTTTTCCTTATCTTTCCCACCCCCAATCTTCTTTCTTTCTTTGCAGGTTGCTTCCACCTGTAACGTCAGCAATAATCACAGTGGTATTGTTGCTTAGGCAGTTTTGAAGAGTCAGAAGTGGGCAATAATTGAAGAGTTCATTACCAAGATCAGTTGGTTCCCTGATTATAGAGGCAAGGTAAAATATTTATCCTCACCAAAAACCTCCTGCATGACCATTTTCCAAGTCACCCACTTTTCACTCTTTTTTCATTCGAACCCCGATGAGCTTGTCAGCAAAATTAAAGGTATGTCATTCACATCGTGCCTGCATTGCAAAGGACTATAAACCTGCCAACCTCTTTGATGAAATAAAAGGGTTTTATTTATGATTCATGTAGGAATATGAGGTTATTTTTATTCTGTCAGTACACTAATAATCAGACAAGGGCTCTGGAAATGAGGAGCCCACTGACAGGGAAGGCTCTGATAAAGGGGAACCCTCTGGGGTGTTTGCCCCTCTTTGTAATCTTTTTTTTCTAGCGTGAGGTTATGAGCGTGGCAGAGTGTGAGCCAGCCATAAGGCTTGGCTGCAGGAACAAAGACACTTGCAATCCGGCAGGACTTAGGATGCCATCCGATGAAGGGAGAGAAAAAGCAGTCCCTTCGACGAAGAAAAGTTTTTGCTCCGGCCTCAGGTTAGCAATTTGGAGCCTCCCCGGTTTCCTGTGATGTCTCCGGTTCAAAAGACAGCCGATCCTCCAGTCTGCACTCCTACTGGGCATTCTCGCTCAAGTTAAAATAATAATAATAATATAAAAAGATAAGTAAAAGAAAAAGAAAGAAAGAAAAGCCAATTGGCTGGGTTCCTTCCACAATCATTAACCATTTGTTCCCGCCACCCAATGTCCTTGGCTAAGGTGATCTGACTTAAAGGGAAACAAATGTGGCTGAGTATATTTCAAAGGACACCCTTGCCTTGTTATTTCAAATACTCCCATAATTTGGGGCCCCTTTCATCTTTGTTCCTGCTCTAGGAAGTACTTGGAAGTTATTTTAATTCAAGTTGGGGGTAAATTCTCATTCCTACCCATTACTCCCATTGAGATGACCTCAAGCAATTCCGAATAAAAAGTTATCACAGCGTGCACTGGGCAGCGTTCAGGCCTGTGATTTGTTCAATGATGACATCTTGGCAGAGAAACACAAAGACATACAATCTACTAAGGATGAAGGGCAAGGAAGTTCACTGGCGGAAGGAAAATAATACTAATCCTTTATTCAATAAGCAGTGAATAAAATGAGGTGCTTTTTTATTTAAAGTTAAGTAAGTGAAAAGTACATTTTAAATGGCATTATCAATTCAGATGTGGCCAGAGTGGTTGTCTGAGGGGTCCTGCTAAAAGATTTGTTTTTACGACAAAGTGTCAGGGAATAATATCAGTATATGTCTATGTATAGATGTCTGTGTATCTACCTAGAGATGACACAGTAGCGGGGGAACAGTTCAGTTCCCAAGTGTTTGCCTTCCTCACTTTATACAAAAGGGTGTCTTTTTCCAAGGTTGTTTTTGTACCATTGACTGAAACATGTTTTGAGTGATGCCAGAACATTCTTCCAGGGGAGCCTAATCCATGGGGGTGGGATGTGGAGAAGTAAAAGCTCTGGCTACATACCAAAGTAACCAAGGCCTGAGCCAGATGTCCGGCGACAAGACATTTGCAATGCTCTGCCCCGGGAACCTTCTGCTTGAGCACATGGATCATATGGCTAAACTTTACCTGTCATTGTGCACTACTGAAAAATAAGGGAAACATGTCTTGCTTGAGAACTATCTGGTCAAAATCAGTCATCTCTTCAGAGAGCCTTTTTGTTTGTTTGTTTATTTTGAGTAGTCACTAAATAATAAGGTAACTAACTCCTTGGGTGGAAAGAAATGGCATATTTGGAAGTCGCCTTTGCTGGAAGCCTGGTAATCCCATATTCTAGTCCTTGTTCCACAGCTAAACTTTGACATGGCTTTAGCAAGACGACTAATATCTGCTGGCCTCAGTTTCATCCTATCTAGAATGAGATTTTCTGAGACCCTTGCTTGACTGCTTACGCGGCAAATGCAATATTGAGTGTAAGTGTTTGGGAAAGGATAAAGCTTGATACACAGTCAAGCTGTTTTAAGTGTGAAATTCTGCATTCAAAAACAGGCTCTGTAGAAACATGTGCCAACCAGTGTCTTAGAGCTTGGGTTCTAGAAATAGTTTCTCACCTGAGATAGGAGCTGCCATTTCTCTTGGATGGGAAAGGGCTGGGAATGATGAGGCCCAGAGAGGCAATTAGCATGCAAAGTCTGGCATGTGCTGCAGACTTCCATTAGGTGGAGAGTTCACTAACAGAGCAAAGTGGGCGAAGTCCTGAGATCAAAAGTATTCTAGAATGATCTAGTCCACAGGATCCAGAGATCCCAAGGCCTTAGGTATTTTTATTGAAATACACAACAAATAATGAGTCCTTCAGTTAGCAACTAAGAACTGGTGAAAAATGATGAGAGGGAACTATTTGAGAAATCTATTTGAGAAAAATAGCATCTCTCCAGTTGCAAATATTGATCATATCTTTAAATTTAATGGTGCATTATAATTATACATAATAGTGACATTGATAGTGATACATTCATATATGCACATAGCATAACAAATATTGATTCTTAAATGCAGTCACTTTTACCATGGCAGAGAGAAAAGCCTGGGATGTAGGAGGAAGTGGTCTTGCTCCTCTGGTTTCCACAGCCACAGTGCACGCCTCTCATAGCTACCCTAGCATCAGGAGGTAACGGCTTCGACAGCCCCAGATTTCATTCTCACGGAGCAGCTAGGTTCATTATACTCCCTTTATCAGCAGTGAGGTTTACAGCTGAAGCCATAAGAGAGATCCGTGTGAAACATGAGCCGAGAGAGAGGCACTGCGTCTCACCATTAATAAGCCCTCTTCTGGGATCCGGCATTAGCGAGATTCAGCGGATCATGGAGCACAGGGGTATCATTTTTACATGATTACTCTAAATTCTTAAACCAGAGGCTTAAGAGAGAGGCTTCTCACAAAAGCAGCCGTGGGAATTGTTGAATGATTGGTACAATGCTTGCGGTGGGTTAGAGCTCTTCAGGTAGCACCGCATGTGGGGCTCAGGAGCAGATATTTAGCTACCTGCTTTCCAAGGCAAGAGGGAAAGGAAGGATGTTGAGAGGCAAAGGGACAGGTTTCCTCACTCTGTCAGTCATGGGCACTCCTCATCAGCAGCTCTGCCATCCTCTCCTTCCACTCCTGTGGGATTTGCTTGGCTTCTCACCCATTTGGTGTTGGGGATTATCTGCTTTTTGAACACTAAGGCCACCACTTGTCTTTTAAAAGGATTAAACCTTGTCTCCATGAGCTGTCTTCTGTAGAAGTGGGAGGCCTGGTTAGAACGACTGGTTCAGACAACCAGGAACTTGCCCTCTGTTCAAATAGGCTACCGTTTTCTGAAATAAAATTTATTTTCAGGAAAGAAAATTCTGATGCTATTTCCTGTCTTCTTGTTTGATCCCAAATTCCAGAGACTCCTGGACTCTCTGGAGGTGACGTGCCTTCTTGTGCCTGGGTAGGCCTGTAGTCCACACCTCAAGTAAAGATGGGGGGCAGCAGCTCAGAACTGGGGCTACCTATCTTCATTCAGAAGAAGCCAACACACAAACATGGACGTTTTCTCAGGGGAAATTTGATGCATCCTCTACTAGGTCTCTGAAAGTGGTAAAGACCCAGAGGATGGTATAAAGTCTCAGCCCACCTTCAGCATTTGAACTCTAAAGATGCACCTCGCATCTGACTGCAAGTGCATAGAGGCATCTTTGAATTGTACATCTTGTCCTTAGTCATTTTGTGCTGTTCTGTTGTTTCAATGCTTGGTGTCATATCATCAGATTGAGAGATCATGCCCTTGAAAGGAAGAGACGATGCTGCCACACACCTCTTGAAAAATTTGGGCTCCTAAGAAAGCCCTGGGAAGACAATCCACACTATTGTATGGAAATGCAATTTAAAAGTTTTCAGGCTCCTTCTCCAAAAGCCACTGACAGTTATTTGAAAATTGTTTTCAAAGTATTTAAATCTACAAGAGATCTAGAAGTCTGTACTATTATGAACTGAAGTGTGCCTTCCTCCCCAATTCAGAGGTAAATAACTGCTACTATATATTCAGTGATAATACCATTAAGGAGAAAATTAAGGCCCAATGAGGTAATAAGGTTGGGTCCCCACTCCCATAGCACTGGTATCCTTACATGAAGAGGAAGAGACATCAGACATGTCTTTCTCTGCACACACACCCAGAAGAAAGCCATGTACACGTCAAGAAGAGAGGCCTCCCAGAAACCACCTCTGCTGGCACTTTGATCTTGGACTTCCAGCCTCCAGAACTGTGAGGAAATTAATTTCTGTTGCTTAATCCACACAGTCTGTGGTATTTTATTACTCCATCTCAAGCAGACTAATGCACACACCCACCCATTTTGCAAAAGATTCAGAGAGGTGAATCAGACTCAAACACTGGCACAGCCAGGGTTAGAATACACATCTGTGCTCACTCCCACATGTGGGGGGCTCATTTTATTCCACCATGCTACAGGTGGGGAGTGTGGGAAGTACTGGAGGGGAAAGGGAAGTAACTGGAGTAAACAAATGAAATCTTGGTATTAAATCACAGTGAGCTTCTTATCTTTTCCTCTGCTTGTGGATCTATTCGAGGTACAACTGTCTTTGCAAACCCATGGACTGGGATGTGATGAGAGGCGAAAGGAATGCTGATGGCTTTCTTTGGAAGTGATACAGCTTAGATAGTCTCAGATCTAGGGCAAGAGGAAGTTCTCTATGAAGCTGGTATCAGAGAACTTCCCCCTACAGAGATATTTCATTTTGTTTCTTACAGATCATGTGTGTGTATATAATGTAAATAGCTGTTCAAAACTTTCCTCTTAGAGAAAATAGGGGAAGTGATCTTAGAATAATAGATTGGGAAATAGACAATGGGAAATAAAGTTATTTCTCTACAATGAGAAAAACCTCAGATGAATCAAATATCTAAATGTAAGAATAAAGTAAAATACTGGAAGAGAACTTAAATGAGCATTTATATAACTGTGAAGTAGATGATATCTTTCCACATGTGATATTGAAGGTAGAAATTCTCAAATAACTTTTTGATACCATTTTTAATGTCACAAAAGTCAATACTTTCTTTATAGCAATAAAACCAAACCAGTAAAAAGTACCATGGACAAAAATTTTTTTTAATTGTCTAGGAACATACATTTGCAAATATGTAGTCTGTGTGGTATTAATGTATTTAATATATGTGCCATTATGGAATAAACAAAGTGCTAATATAAAATGTAGTCAAAAAAAGTGTTAAGTGCTGGACATGGTGGCACACACCTGTAATCCCAGTACTTGGGAGGCTGAGACAGGAGGATCACAGGTTTGAAACCAGCCTCTGCAATTTAGCAAGATTCTTAGCAACCTAGCAAGACTCCGTTTAAAAAAAAATAGAAAGGGCTGGTGGTGTAGCTCAGAGGTAGAATGCCCCTGAGTTCAATTCCCCAGTACCACAAAAGGGGGGGCATTAAATGTTAGTATAAAGAGGTCTTCCTAGGGCTGAGGGTGTGGCTCAGTGGTAGAGCACTTGCTTAGCATAAAGGAGGTCTGAGTTCCATCCCCAGCACCACAACACTAAAAAATGTGAAAACATTGAAAAATGTAAAAAAAAGACTTCTTCATAGTTAATAAAAGACAAATGTTGAAAAATATAGTGGGCAAATAATGTGAATATGTAGCTTATACAGTCAGAACCTTAAGTGGCAAACACACAGGAGAGAGAGAGAGAGAAAGGTTTCATTCACTCTAAAAGTCAAAAAAACTGCACACGAAAACAATAAAAGTAGTTTTCTATATCAGAACATATGGGAATAGTTTTTTTCTAATTATAATATCCAGATTGGCAAGGGTGTGTTTCCTCACTTTTACAAAATGCTGCTGCCGGGCGTGGTGGCGCACACTTGTAATCCCAGTACTTGGGAGGCGGAGACTGGAGGATCCTGGTTCGTGGCCAGCCTCAGCTACTTAGTGAGGCCCTCCGCAACTTTGTGAGACCTGGTTTCAAAATAAAGTATAAAAAATAGGGCCGGGGGTGTAGCTCGGAGGTAGAATGCCCCTGGGCTCAATCCCCAGTTCTGCAAAAAAAAAAAAAAATGCTGCTGAGAGGGTAAATCAAGAAACATTTCTTAGGGATGTTTGGCAATTTATCAAAGCCTTAAGATCTATTACCCTTTGACTGGACAACCCCATGACTAGGAATTTGTCCTTAGAAAATGATTGAACCCATAAGGCATAGGCAAAGAAATGTTCACCATGGGTTTGTTTATAAGGGAAGAAGCATTGGGGAAAGTCTACTTAACACTTGGACGCTGGCTGAACAACCATGTGTGTTTAGTGGAATAGCCAACAAAAATAATGATGAAAATATTCTGAATTTGCCCACATGTCATGACATTCATGAAATATTGATAAGTGAACAAAAACAACCTATAAAGTAGAAATATCTAGATGTATATTTTGCATATTATGTATGCACACATGTGTGAAAATTCTTGCATACATACCGGAAGTTCACAGTTTAACAAAGGTCATCTCAGTGTGAGTTTAGACTATGCCATTTCATTTTAATTTGTATTTTCTAATTTTTTAACAATAAAATACTTTTCTTGCAAAATAACAATGATGAAGAGGGTATGAAAAAAGGACAGAGGATATAATTGGAGAAACGGTTTTTGGAAGTGGGAGCAATGGGAGAACTTTGCCACACTGGTGATTCTCAGTGACTCTCAGTTTTCAACTGTGGCCTGAACATCATCTGCAGCCGAGCCATCCAGAGGCTTTGCTACATGTGTAGATTCCAGAGCCCTACTCAGACCTATTAAATCTGCATCTCTGGGATGGAGTCCAGGAAGCTACCAATTTAACAAGCTCCCAGGTACTTTTATTGTATTATACTGGCTGAGAACAACTGGACTTACAAATCACCTGGACCCTTAAGTCCCAGGGTTAAAGAATGATGGTCAGTCATATTGAGTGACAATCATATACTAAGCAGCTTCCTTATCAGAGCATGACTGCTAGATGTTCATGAAGGTAGCCTAAAGATACAGCCCAGACATCCTGGACTTAAGGAGAAAAGGCCCTTGTTCCAGTTGCACACTTCCCTTTTTCTCCCCTGAGCTTCCTTTTCCATAATTTGTAGGCCATAAAAGTAGCCTGGTCTAGGTCTCTTTGCATATAGTGAATGCCTCGGGGCACTTTCAAGGGACCACAAAGTAGACATTATTCTCAGGAAATGAACTCCAAGAGTTGGAGAGAAAGAGACCACTTTGGAACTTGCCAGGGAGGCAATGTTGGTATAGAGTGAAAAGAACAGTGTCCAAAAACCCAAAGCTCTCACAGGACTGAGGTCAGGTTGGAGAGGATTGAGGGAAAGAGGAGAAAGGGTTCTTTTTTACATCAGCCAGTTTTCCAGGGGTGTAGAATGCCAAAACTGAGTTTTCCATAAGTTTAAGTACAAGCAGCTCTACATCTGTCAGCCCTCCAGACTTTGATGATAAAATGATACCCAAAGAGTGTGGTTGCCCCCAAATGCCAGGGCGAGTGCGTCAGTCCACGTCTGGCATTTAATTGCTTTCTTAAATTACCAGCAGGTGGTGCAAGAGTCTCCAAGTCCCTGAACTTCCCCTTCTCCTGGCTTCTGCTCTGGGGAGTCTCTGTCAATAGCCTTCCCCTCCTTCCTGGGAGTTCCTCTCATAATCCTTACATGGCTCCTCTGTACTCGAATAATCACAAGGGAACAAGAAGCGTCTTTAAAACGCATTTTGTACCTTTTAAAATGTGTTAAATATAAATGTAGAATCAAAGAAACATGCATTAATTATAGAACTGTGTTAAGGAAAAGGGAAAAAATCCCATTACTAGCATACCCAGCAGAAACACAAGCTTCCCCCTGTTGCAAAGGAGGAATGGAGAAATTTAGCAGAAACCTTTATGATTTAATGCCCTCTACCTCCCACTAAGAAGATTATGAATATGGATTTGGGAAGAGGGGTTGCCATGGGGGAAGGAATTAAATGAGCCCAACTGGAAAAAGCCTAGAGGAAGGAAGGGATAGAAAATTGGCCACTGTCTGAATCATATTCATAGTTCCACTGGTTTTATAAAACTTTAGGAAGAATCTCCGAGGGGGAATTCCCAGAATGTTGTTTTGGAATTTGCAGGCAAAGGAGGGTTGGGGAGGCTGGTTTAAGAAAGCACCAGGAAGTCAAGGGAAGTGGACCAGGGTCTCAGGTTCTCAGCTAAGGGAGTGGTGGAGGCAGAGAGGACTGAGGCTTGAGTTTGCTTGAAGTGGGCTGGAAAACTTCTCTGCGAGTGAAACCTGGACCCACTGTGGAGTGGCAGGTCTCAGGCATCTGTAGCAGAGAGCAGAGTCAGAGAGAGAGCAATAGTGAACCTGAGACATGGAATATTTTCACCTCCTATGTGAGAATTAAGACATAGAAACCGAAGGTATCATCTCACTATCCCAGTTCATGGATTCAGATTGAGATGTACAGATGGGTTTTCTCATCAAATATACATGGGATTAATGCAGGGGGAAGTATTTGTACATCTCTGATAAAATCTTGAGCTGGGCGTGGTGGCGCATGCTTGTAATCCTAGTACTTGGAAGGCTGAGACAGGAGGATCACAGGTTCAAGGACAGCCTTAGCAAGTTGTGAGAATCTCATCAACCTAGCGAGACCCTGTTTCAAAATAAAAATTAAAAATAGAACTGGGGATGTAGCTCAGAGATAGAATGTCCCTGGGTTCACTCTTCAGTACCACAAAAACAAACAAACAAACAAACAAACAAACAAAAACAAATTGAAAATGATGCTACAGTGTGGTACAAACAGAGCTCCAGAGGGAAAAAGGAAAAATGATAAAGTTTGACTCATGTGGCTGAATGTAGCCCAGGATGAATGAATCTGTATTTTTTAAGAACTCATCCCCATTCCAGGGACGTTTTTCACAAATCCTTGCCAGGATTGCTTTATCGTTTCTGAAATTACTAACTACTCTAGATGACAAACTTATAAAGACCCCAAGGAAAACCTTGGTGTGTTTGGTGACTTTGGGCAAGCTGTTCATAATGGGCCATTATGTAAGGCCACAGAGGTAGGATCCATTACCCATGGTGAAAAGCTAGATGTTAACCTGAAAACAATAGTTCAATGTTATATACCATATAGAAATATGGGGTAGGGAGAGGATGTGAAATCAATTTACTGCATTCATATTTGCTGAAGCCATATTATACACATAAATTTGATCTAAAATGTAACCAAAACATGCTGTACTGCTTGAAATTAGGGCTTGTTGTGACAATTTGGGACATGCTGATTGTCACTAAAGATGACTAGGGGCACATAATGAAGTAAAATGCATTAGTTGATAGGTAGGTGCAGGTGACGTATGACAGCTAATGAGACAATAGAATGTGTAATTGGAAAATGTACTACCTTGGTTACTGTGAATTATATCACCATCCATAATGAAGGAACCAAGATTGTACATCAACGGTTAGTCCTCCAACACGTGTTAATTTCTGCATAAATAGAGTAAGGGAAAGGAGCCCAGCAAATTGTTGACAAGCATATGCTAAAAGAAGCATTAGGCAAAAGCAGAGATAAAAGGCCACTTTAATCTACAAAGTGGCTCAATTGCCCTAACCCCGGTCTCCTCCGTTAATGAGTGTCTCCCTAGTTTCTTCTAATATTTTAACCTTTTTTGTTGAAAGGAGAGGTATTTCTCCACTCCACAAGACTGAATATTACTTAAGAATATCTTTCCTCCATTGCACACATTAGCACCTAACAAATTATATGCTCTTCTTTTTTATTTCCTTTGCCTTTTTTTTCTTTTTTCTTTTCTTCTTTTTTTTCTCTGCTATGTCTCTAGTGCTGGAAACAGCATGGAGCTCATAGTAGGTACTTGATTAAAAAAAAATTCTTCTCCCTACTACCTTTTTGGATCTTTAGCCCCCCCTTCCTCCCAGATATAAGTCTAAGCATTTATATCATAAAAATAACAATATTCCCTCAAAGTTACTAACTCTTCTTTTTTTTCTGCCAGACACCCCAAATTAGTAGTCTGCTCTTGACACACATCCTCAGCCTCACCATGTAACGCGATGTTTAATCCACTGCTCTGCACTCACAGGGCTCTCTCAAATCTGACTTCCAAGTACACGGTCATTTTTTCAATCCAATAAACTATGTAACCTCTCAGCCATCTTTAGCCTGATGATTAATCCCTTCCTCTTGAAGTGTCTTTTCTCTCTGGTCTCCTATAACTCTGCATTATCTTGTTTCTATTCCTATCTCTTCCAAGTACCTATCTCTGCCTATATAAGGCTATGTATTGTTGTGTAATAAATTACACCCAAACTTAAAGATTAAAATAGCAAAGTCTATCATCTTGTAGTGTCTGTGTATCAGCATATACACAGGTATAAGTTAGCTGGATCCACTCGTGCACAGTCTCTTACAAGGCTGCAGCTAGGACCTGTGGTGTCCCCTTGCTTAGGGGAGGATCTACTTCCAAGCTCACCATGCATCTGCTACTAGGATTCAGTTCCTCAGGTATAGCTGGTCAAGGGTCTCATTTTCTCCTTAGCTGCTGCCTCGTAGCTGTCCTCTATTCCTTCCCAGTGGCTTTCTCCCTCAAGACCATCTGAGGAAGCCAGGTGTAATGGCACATGCCTGTAATCGCAGTATTTGGGAGGCTGAAACATGTTTAAGGCCAGCCTCAGCAACTTAGTGAGGCCCTCAGCAGCTTAGAGAGACCCTGCTTCAAGTAAAAAATAAAATAGACCTGGGGCTGTAGCTCAGAAGTATAATGTGCCTTGAGTTCAATCGCTAGTATCACACACAAAACAAAACAAAACAAAAACAAACAAATAAAAAAAGGAAAGAGAGAATATGCCATAAAGATGGGAGACACATCTCTTAGAACCTCCCCTTGGAGACAACCTTCCATCACTTTTGCTGTATTTTATTAATTAGAAACTAACCACTGTGTCCAGCCCACATGCAAAAGCAGGGGATTACAGGAGGGTGTGAAAATCAAGAGACAGGGGTCATCGGAAGCTTTTACAATAGTGACAATCATAGTCACCTTGATTGACTCCTTTTCCCTCTTCTAATCCACAGAATGACACCCTCCAGCTTCTGTTCTCAGTTCTCTTTTCTCTGCAAATACTTCTCTTTGTCTGGCAGACTCATAAAGCTTACTTCCAATAATTATCCATAATTATTACTTCCATGTAACGATTCTTCAAGTTCAACTTCAGTCACAACCAGACTTTATTTCCAACCCCATTCACTCCAAATGGCCAAGAGCCACCTGAAACTAAATTTACATAAAACCAAATTAATTACTTTGATCTCCTCAAGATATTGTAATTATTTCAATAACCTACCTGGGATTCTTTTTTAATGGATATGTCATAGTCATGGTAAAAATAAACATTATTCAGTTATGATTCACATGTAAAAAAAACTGTACACATTTAATGCATACATCACAATGAGTTTGAGGATAAGTGTAAAATCATGAAACCATCGCCACCATCAAGGGCATAAACATACGCCTGGAATTCTTACAATCCCCTTTAAATGTCTCCACCTTCACACTCTATATCTAAGAGGGCCCCAAACCCCATTTCTTCTTCATGTGTTACATTTCTTACACTTGTTACTCTGCATCTTTATCCTTGTTCAAGCTACAGTGACTTTATGCAAGGATTTTCATGATAACCCTGTGATGCTTTCCAAGCTTCCATCAACCAAATGCCCCCTACAAAGCCATCTAAAACATTTCTCTCATGGTACAACAATATTTCTTAAAGTTTCTATTTTATGTTTTTAACAAATGTAGCTTTAAAAAAATTTTGACATAATTTCAGACTTACTGAACACTTGCAAGAATCTTACAAAGAATTCCTGAATAAACTTCACCCTGATGATTTTTGAAATATTAATATCCCATCAATTTATCTTATCATTCTATGTATGTATATATCTGCATTTCCCCCTAAAAGTCCTTTGATTTACTTTTAAGTAGAAAAAGACATCAATGTGGCATTCAAGGTCTTATGTATTCCGGATCCACACTTAACTATCAAGAGGTTCACTATGCCCAACTGATTTGATTTCTGTCACTTTGGCAATCCTTGGACATTTCTTATTTTTAAAATATTTTTATGCTACTTGTGTTGCAAAATAATGTCTTACCCATACCAATTTTTGCCCAGCAAAATATTTCTTGTATTTTAAGGGTTAGTTTAAAATGTTACTTCTCTATGAAACTTGGACGCCAGAAGTGCCATCTCCCACCTCTGAACTTCTATAACATTTTGTTTTCATTAAAAATTTTTCTTGTGATTATTTTATTATTTTGTAAGTTTGTTTTATTTATGACCAGTGCCATGTACATCTTCATATTCCTGACATTCCCTGGTACATTTTATTCACTTCTACCTGGTTTAAGAAGATAAAAAAAGATGGGATGGTGTTTTCTTGGAATTAAAGTATATAATCAACTCGGAACAAGGTTATATGAAATCACCCTGAGGGTAACGGATGGCCTACATGTCTGGACCATACTATGATTTAAGATACTGACATATGTAAAGGAAAATACGTCAGTGAATAGAAGCTGGTCACAGAATGTGAGTCTGAGGAACAATTATTATTGTCAGTATCTATACAAGCACTGTCTGGGGAGTGCAGGGAACCTGAGTTCTCAGAACCAGAGGATATTATATCAGCTTACTATATGTTCAACACTTTGCAAAAGGCTTCTGTTCCTAGCCTGATTGACTTATCATCCTAACCGCATAAAAGAGCTTCTATTACTCCACCCTTTTAAAGGCAAGAGGCTTAGAAATTTCTTGCCATTTATTGAGAGTCTCCCAGTCTGTCGAGGCTCAACAATGAACTAGTTCAACTTTTGCAAACTTTCAAAGACAGCAGACATTTTTACAATATATCAGTTAGACTCTAAAATTTCATAATTATTTTTGCTTATCAAAATAGTCCAGTTCAGTCTGAAACATCAGTTTCCTGTCAGATTCAAGACTCTTCCATTCCCACTACATGTTTGTATTTAATTCTTTGTAAGTGTGTGTGTGTGTGTGTGTGTGTGTTTGTGTGTGTGTGTGTGTGTGTGTGTAGGGAAGGTACTGGGGGAAGGGGGTGTTTGCTCCTTCTTTTTATGTCTTTCCCTCTTTGCTTCTTCTGATATTGGGAGCAATGAAGAGATAGAAGATAGATATATAGATAGATAGAAAGATAAATGGATAAATTGATTGATTTAGATTTTCCATATTTTGAACCCCATCTCTGTATATGAACTGACACAAGTCCTGGGCTCACCCCTAGGCTGCATGCATGTGTAATAGATATAAACTAGCCCAGCAACGGATTTGAGAACTGAACAATAATATAAACCTACCACTAAGTCCCACAATGACTTCTGAGAGGTACATGTGCAGAGCACACACATAGCAAAATAACAAGGCTCTGAAATATTCACTGTCATTTGACCTGCCACCCAGAAAAGGAAAGAAAGGAAATGGTCAGTCTGAACCTGACGGGTCTATTGCCTGATAAAATTAAAAGTCAAAGTTCACCTGAAAGTTTTAATGGCACCCAGAATCTAACAATAGATTATTCACAATGTCCAAGATGTCATCAAAAATTAGTATAAAATAAAAGAACCCAAAAATATGACAAATACTTAGGAAGGGAAAAATAATAAGGCTGAAATGAGGAGAATTAGTTAAACCTGTAATTATACTTAGAGACTTTTGCACTCTTCTTTCAATTATCAATAAATCCATTGAAGATGAGCAAAGATATATACAATCTGAACAACACCATCGAATAATTTGATATAATTGACATTTATTAAACACTATAGCTTGCAATAGCAGAATGCCCTTTCTTGTAAAAAAAATCCTAAAAAACCACCTTGAGTGGCTATGAGTCTTATAAATAATCCAAAATATCTTATTTGATCATAATGGAAATAAAAAATATGTCTGGAAAGTGCCAAAACATTTGGAAATTAGCACATTTCTAAATAGCCACAGATTAAAGACCAAGTCTGAAGTGAAAAGATAAAATGTTTTGAATTAAATAAAAATGATGGGAGGGAAGCTAAAATAGTGCTGAGAGGAAAATAGCATTAAATGTTCATGTTAGAAAGAAGAGAGACCTGCGGGCGTGGTGGCGCACGCTTGTAATCCCAGTACTTTGGGAGGCGGAGACCAGAGGATCCGGGTTCGCGGCCAGCCTCAGCTCTCTCTCTCTCTCTTTCTCTACTTAGTGAGGCCCTCCACAACCTTGTGAGACCCGGTTTCAAAATAAAGTATAAAAAATAGGGCCAGGGATGTAGTGCGGAGGTAGAACGCCCCTGGGTTTAACCCCCAGTACCGCAAAAAAAAAAAAAAAAAGAAGAGAGACCTGAAATCAATGGTTTAAGTCTTTACTTTAAAAAGTTAGAAAAAGAGGAACAAATTATAGAACAAACAGAAGAAAAGATAATAAAAATAAGAAAAGAAATTAGTGAAATTGAAAACTAGAAAAACAATAGAGAAAAATTAATTAAACAAAAAAATTCATTGAAACTTCAACAGAATTGAAAAATACTTTTATTTAATGTTAATTTATTTTTTATTTAAAACTCATTTTGAGTGGTTTTTTACTTTTACTGTTTTTTTAAGCATACTTTTACTGGTGCAGTGTAGTCTCACATCATAATGTAGTTCAGAGTGTTAGTGACAGACATGCACACAGCACTTAGTGAGCTTCTCCCGGGCTCCCTCCACTCCCTCCCTTTCCCCATACAGGATATTGAGATTGGCATTGGTATTCTCAGACATGAACATAGAGTCAATTGAAATATTTCAAGAAAATCACCAAGAGAAAAGAGAATATATCAATTTCCAATACAAGAATGAATATTGCTTGAAGCCATTAGATAATAAGAAAGAAGGATCCTCAAATAATTAGAGGATGATAAAAAATTATTTCCCTATCAATGTGGCAACTTAGATGTAATGCACCAATTTCTTGAAAAGCAAAAACTACAAAAATCCACCCACCCAGAAAGAAATAGATGACCTGAATAGCTTTATATATTCATATTTAAAGAAAAATATTCAAGCTGGTTGCAGTGATGCACGCCTTTATCCCAGTACTTGGGAAGCTGAGACAGGAGGATTGCAGGTTTGAGGCCAGCCTCAGCAACTTAGCAAGACCCTGTTTCCAAATAAAAAGTAAAAAGGGTGGGAGGTATAGCTTGGAGGTAGAATGATCCCAGGTTCAATCCCCACTACAAAAAGAAAAAGAAAAAGAAAAAGAAAAAGAAAAAGAAAAAGAAAAAGAAAAAGAAAAAGAAAAAGAAAAAGAAAAGGAAAAAGAAAAATTATTCACAAATAATAACTTTCCAACAAAAAAAGTCTAGGGGGCTAAGTGGCTTCACTGATGAAGTCTACCAAATATTTAAGAAAAAAATAGAAATTTTTCACACCTATATTCGTAAAATAGAAGAGAACATTTTTCAACTCATTTCTAGTGTAGTTTTACCTTCATTAAAAAGTCAGACAAAAATGATACAATAAATGGAAAACTGTGGACTAATATATCCTTCATACACATAAAGTCATAAATTTTTAACAACATATTAGTAAAAATTACAGCAGTACATAAAAGAATATTAATACATTATGTTCTACTTGGATTTATCTCAAGAATGCAAGACTGGTTCAACATTCAAAAGCTAATCAATGCAATTTATTATAATAATAGACTAAAGGAAAAAGGTTGTTATAATAAATTTAAAAACATTTAGCAAAACAAATTATATTGAGCATTTTTTCATATTATTATTTACTATTTGTATATCTGAGGTGTCTCTTTAGATATTTCTCCCATTTCTTAATTCGCTATTTATTTTCTTATTGCTGAATTTTCTCTGTATATTTTGGATACAACTACTTTATCAGATATGTGTTTTGCAAATATTTTCTCCCAGTTTAGCTTGCTTCATATTCTATTAACAATGTTAATCAAAAAGCAGAAGATCCTAATTTTAATAAGGTATACTTTATCTTTTTTCATAGATCATGCTTATGGTGTTGTATATTAAAACTCATCACAAAATCTAAATCACATAGATTGTCACCCACATTTTCTTCTAGAAATTTTACAGCATTGTGTTTTATCTGTAAAGTCTATGCTACATTTTGAACATTTTTTTGAAAGGCATGAGATCTGTGTCTGGATTCTTTTTTTTTTTTTTGCATATTGACATCTAATTTTTCTAGCACAATTTATTGCAAAGACTATCCTCTCTTCATTAACTTGACATTTTTCCTTTGTCAAAAATCAGTAGACTCTATTTGTGTTGGTGTATTTCCAGGCTCTCTATTCTGTTCCATTGATTTTGCCTATTATTATGCTAATACCAGCTCATCTTGATTGCTCTAGCTTTATAGTAAGTTTCAACTTAGGTAGTAATAATCATTCAACTATGTTATTCTTTAGTATTATTTTGGCTATTCTGACATTTTATCTTTCCATAAAACCTTAGAAAACTTTGATGGTATCCACAAAATAGCTTCCTAAGAGTTTTATTGGGATTATGTTAACTAGATACAAGTTGGGAAAAATTAATGTCTTAATAATATTGAGTCTTCCAGTTCATGGACATGGAATAGCTCTCCATTTATTTAGACCTTTGATTTCTCTCATCAGATTTTTATAGTTTTCTGTATACACATTCTATAAATATTTTGTTGACTGTACACCTAAGTATTTTTTAAATTATCATTTTAAACCAATGGTAACTTAATTTTAGCCTTTATGCTTTCTAAATAAGGTGGTACATTTTATAACAGCATGAAAATAATTCTTCATTGTATTCTCCTCTTGGAGAGATCATAGGAAAGAGAAGAAACTATGGAATTAGATTTGACAATCCTTTGTTTATAAGAACACATTAATGAGACTGGGAATAGGGCCTTGGTGACTGTAGAGGTCTTCTGAAAGTAGACATTTGTAAGAGCAGTTCCTCAAAAGTGTGACACAGGAAAAAACTCATCCAAAGACAACTTAGACACAAATCCTCAGTATGGAAAAGGAGACGACTCCCAGGAATGATTGTTTAATGGCCACAGATACCTCTGATTCCATTATGCCCAGCCCTCTACAATGTGACACTGGAGTGCCTCCAGCCCAGTGGGGGAATCTATTTCTCTATCTCTTTGAATCTGGGTTGGCCTTGCAACTTGCTTTGTCCAACATAATGTGGTGGAAATGACTCTGTGCAAGTTGTGTAGCTTTGTCCTTAAGGGGTCATGCAGCTTGCATGCTCGCCCTGGTGGAGAATTGCCTTTAGACTGCCATAGAAGGAAAGTAGTCTTGCCTACTAGGGGACAAGAGGCCACCTAGAGGAAAATTGGGGTACTCCAGAAAATAAACAGCACCAACGTATGAAGGAGGTCTTTTTAGAAATTTCCCCAGACAGCTCTCTAGCTAAAGCAGTCACATGATTTAATCTAGGCTGGACATGAAGGAGAGCCAGCCAGATAACCCACAAACTGTGAGAAACCATAAATCAGGGTAGGTACTAAGTTTTAGGGTTGTTATGTAGCAGAGGAGCCAATAGAGCATTATAAAACATGAATGTTTATGTTTTGAGGTTCAACAAACAATGTAGGAGCACCCTGGTAAGCCCACTGGCTAATTCTGAGGACTTATGATTGAATACAATTTAGATAATTGCATAGAGGAAAGGAAGGTGTTCCAGAGAGGTAGGACAGCTTGAGAGTAGCCAAGAGGCAGGACAAAACCCATAGTAAGCTCTTCTTTCATGCATTTTTCTTTTCAAAAGAAGTAGCTCTGGGTTTCTTTCTAAATGTTCTACAATTTTCCTCTATTGGGAGAACATTTGTGTTCATGTACAATAGTAGAATCAGATTGCAAGTTCTGAGGGGTCAGGGGAAAAAAAACGAGACCAACACTCAGTGAGCAGTTAGTGTGTCCTAGGAACTTGACATAGGTTAATCTCATTTAATCATCAAAACAGCCTGTGCTACAGGTATTTTCCCTCATTTTTTAAAGAAAGCAACTAAAGCCCAGGAAATTAAGTAACTTGTCCAGGTTCACTGAGCTAGTAAGTGATATTGCTTTGTTGGCTCCTCTTCCAAATCTATACATTTTCACAACAACCCCATACCTCCTAGACTATCACATAAATCTCACTATTAGCAGTGTCTAGTTCATTTCTTGGAACAATGTAGGTACTCAAAAAATGTCTCTCTGATGGAATTTAAAAGAAGAAATCTTATGTGACAAGAATTTCATTACTCTATGACTTTACTGATATTAACAGATACATAGTTCTCTATGTCCAGCCTACTTCCATTATGTGTCCATTAATTCATAACTCAATCATCCATTGATCCATTTAACAAATGGGCTTAGGCAACTCATCAGAACAAGCTTTCTAGGCACTAGGAGCATAGTCGTGAGGGGACACACACACATTCACAGTCTCTGACTTCTAGATGATAAATCTTGGTCACTTCTGCATCTTCCTCAAAGATACTGTGGGTGGTAGTGTAAGCCCTTCACGTCATTAAGCAAGTTAGCTTTTCCCTCATTTGTTTCTATTTCTGCTTGGGAGTCAGTAGTATATTCAAATCTCTTTGATCCTCACAAATGAATAATAATAGAATGCCCCTCCCAGAAGGGGGAGTACAATTTACTAAGGATTCCTTGTTTACTTTTAGGGGTGACAATGGTTAGAACAAATATTTGCTTTTTGTAAGGAACCTATACATACTCTAGTTAGAGCAATTTAAAATGACATTAAAAATTCAATTGTTGTGTAACACATTATCAAAGCCCCTGAAACATAAACTTAGCTGAAATGTGCATCTAAGTCAGACCAAGTCTCCTGAAGTTTCTATGGCATGTTTGTCAAAAGTTAGAGAGTGTCATTTATTCCCAGCTGTTTCTAAAGTTCACAACTCCCCCCCCCCACGATGTCTGAGATTCTTGGCTAAAAGAACTGTTTGTTTCTTTATTTAGCAAAAACTAGCACAGCTCTGCTTAGCAGAGGGACAAGCTGGAATTCACAAGTCTCTGCGTTATCACCCCGGCAATTGCCAACTTGTCACAGGTGTACAGCCTGAGCAGAGCGGGAAGGAGGTGGCCAGCTCTGGTGTGGACTGGAATGCTGGGGCGCCATCCACAATGCCCCACACCCTCCCCAGCATCTGTTAGGGAAATCTGCTTTTTGTGATGGGCAGAGGTGGGGAGGGGGTCTTACTTGTAGTTTACAAGACATTTGGAGTCAGCAATTATAAGCAGAGCTGTTGACAGAAAGCTGCTTGACTATTAAGTTGCAAAGAAAAGGATGGCAAGGATAACTTGAAAAAGAAATAAATCAAAAGTGGTGAGTTTTCTGAGAAGCAGAGAACGAAACTGAGAGATTCTTGTTATTTTAAAAAAAGCTGCTGAGTTGATCTCACTTCTTTGCTAAGTCTCTTGGCTTTTGTTCTCAAAAGGCTTGAATACCTGACCCGCATTGAAGGGGAAAAGCAGAGGCTCAGCTTACAGACAGGTGGACAGGTGGCTGAACAGGTATGGGCAATTCTGTTTCAGGTCAGCTTTCTATGAGACTTAATTGAATAATATCACCTCCCACTTTTTTTCCCTCTTCCTCTTCATTGATCAAGCTGCTTTTGAGAAAAGTGATACTTTGCATATCTGGCTAAGTACTGTTAACAGCCTCTGCCTGCGGTTTGTTAAAATTAAAAAAAAAATAAAGTGTGATCTTGCTGGAGAAGTAATTTGCTTCTCTCCAACCAATGATGGCTTGTACTTTATGTAAATTGGTATCTAGGGACAACAAATCCCATTTAATACATATGCATAGTTCATAAAAAAAACGACGTGAGAGAAAAAGGAAAAAAAAAAGATAAAGCAACGAGTCAGCAAAAGAACAGGTTCCGAGGAAATTTATTGTCCCAAATTGGACATTTGTAACAGATGATGTGAACAAGTGTTAACTTTGTTTTCAGCAGCTCTTCACGTACATTCACTAGACATCACACAGATTATGTTTTAAGGATCTGAACTGTAATAAAAAAAAAGTGTCTATGGGCTTTAGAGTGTTGTGTTCCATATGGTTAGGGAAGTACGGAGTTATTGCGACAAGCATCTTGTGAAGCTCATTACGCGCGGTGGTGTTAGATGCGAATTGCCGCGCATAGCTATAGGGTACGTACATGACATCCCACAGTCAGCAGATAGCAACTGGAAATGAAAGATATGAAGGCACAGAGTACAGCTTCAGGGAACATGTTAGACAAAACATCTGCTGGTATCAGAACACTGCATTATCAGATCATTGTGGCCATGAATTTTTTATAAAGACACTTTTTCCCCCCAAACTGCAACTTTGAAAGTGACATTTTGTGTAAAAAGTTTTTGATTGAAGTGTGATGTCAGGACGAAGTCCAGCGCAGTGATTCATTATGGAGAGAGCCCACACTGGCAGCCCAGGAAAACTCCTTTTTGTAAATCAGGGCAACGTCCACTGACCACTAACAAAATCCATGCTGCAGAGCCTGCACATGAGAATACAGAAGCAAGAAAAGTCTTCTAAGCAAAATACAGACTCTCTTACCACTCGATGTGTAGAGCGGTGTGTATTCTAGGCATTTGCTTAACTCTTTCCTCTCGTGGACAGATTGTGGGTCACCAGCTCCCATTAAGCAAAGAGGCCACCTTCTAGCAACTCACCTCTCCTGCTCTGCTTGCTAATGGCAGAGTTTCTCTTGTGCCACTTCTGCCTGAGAAAGCTCCCAGAAGATGCTCCTTCATTGCAAGAAACGTGCATGGATGAAAAACTCCTTGGGATCTGATCCTCGCGAACCTGCGGTGTGTTCATTAGTGCCCCACAGTCCCTGGGAGACAGTGAGACGAAGCCTCAGCAGAGGAGGGTGCTCGCTGTGAAAAGAGTTAAAGGTCCTGATATTTAGGACCCATTACAGGTTGTCATATATTTCATCTTGGGAGATAATAAAGTGCTTCTAAAAGCATGATGACTTATGGAAGAATCGGGCTCTCTCTGTGGCCACCTTTCTGTTAATGTGCCTGTGAGAAAGGGAATCATTTCACTGATTCTGACCATCCAGGCCCATGCAGTAGAAGGGTAAACAGATTTCTTGTGAAAGATCTAATGCAAAAGAGGAGTAGAGGGAAAAGAAAGTGGGCAAGACAGGTGGCAGGTCCTGGAAATGGGTTCTGAAAAATGGAAAGGAAATCTTTTCCTCTACTGTGCAACTAATATTCAATTGAATATTCTTTTCGGTGAGCCAATGGATGTCTCCTTTAGCCCACTAGAGTAGCAACATGCTGGATGAGATCAGAGAGTGAGGTTGGGCAACTCTCAAGAGTCAGAATAGGTTCACTGATGGCAGTAGACACACAATAATTGACAGTTGTTCGAGTTATGAAAGAGAAATGTAAGAGCTACTCACAGATGAGTAGAGGCCAACTCCAGAGAACTCCTCTTCACAGCTCCAAGCTATTCTCTTGCCATCCCATACATTTCCCCTGTTCTTTTGTTTCCTTCTTTCTTTCGTCTTCTCTTTTAGCAAGAACAAAATGAGAGTGTTTCCTTTTCCTTCATAATTCCCGTTTTCTGTTTCTGTGTAGAAGGGGTGAAAAAGATCTATCTCTGGGAGAGTTTGGATGAACCATTGATAGAACACAAGAGGACCTGAAAATTCATTCATTCCATAAACATTGAACACCAATTACTGTGAGTGATCCTTTTGTGGAACATAGATGACATTTGTTTTTGTCTATATTCATTTTTAAAAGACATCTGTAAGTAACAAGTTGGTAGGTAATACTCACAGTCAATCATTAAGCAAAAGGAGAACAGAAGAGAGTTAAGTAACCCTGAATCTGGTTTTGTCTTGAGAACATTAGTTGTTCTAAGTAAATTTGGTTTTGATTTTCTTGATCAAGACCAAATTCACTTGGTGCAGGGAAGATGAAGTCTAGGGATCTCCTTAAGTGGTAAATATAATAGGAGGAGCTCCTGCACACAACTAATCCCTCAAAGGGCCACATACTCAGTGAAATATGAAATACAAGTAAACATATCCCAGGCACCAGCCAATCACCAGCATACAATCCTTGCCAAAGAAGACAAATAAAAATGAAAATTTTGCATTGGAAGGGTTGGGGATAGTTGTACCTCTCATGAAAATTCATAACAAGTTATCCATGACATAGATATGTCAGTCATAGTTCATACTATATGAGTTGTCAAATACATATATGCATACAAAAAATTTGGTGATAGTCCTCAGCTGGTGACAAACACACAGGATAGTTTTATTCTAGCAACACCCACCCTTAAGTTAGATTTCCAAGATCGTCACAAATAAAGTCCCAAGAAGTATGTACAAAACATACAAGAATACAAGACAGCATGAGTGAGAATTATTAAATTTGTAGACAATATAATCAGACTTTAGAAGATATATTTATCTGATACAGAGTATAAAATAAATGTATGTAACTAGTGCTAAGAAAGCAAATTGAAATTATGAAAAAAGTTAGAGGTTATAAAAATGTTAAGGTATATTTGAATAAGAAACTAATAGAATGCTTAGAAGTGATAGATAACCCAATAGATAATTTTAGCCATTGAATAGAAACATACAAAGAAATTCTGTGAGCTTTAAGATATATCTGAAGCAAAGCAAAGCAATACAAAATACCTAAAAAGTTAAATCAATATGAGAGAGTAAAAAATTCTAATAGATATTCAAAAATAAAGAGAAAGGGACTGAAGTCACATTTGAAAACTTAGCAATTGAGAATTTCAAGAATTTGTTTTTTAATGGTATTAAATCTCAGATTCATTAAACTAAATGAATACTAACCAAGAAAATAAATACTTAGACACATGAAACTACAGCTCATAAAAGACATAAACACATTAAAGTACCAAGAGAAAAATCAGAACCTTCAATGGTTTGATAAACTGACAGCCAACTTCTCAACAGCAACAATGAAAGCCAAACACAGTGTGGTAATGCCTTCAATGTGCTCAGAGAAAATAACTGTCAATTGAGATTGCATGTTAATCAAAGTAATTTTAAAGAAAGATGGTAAAATAATGATATTTTCGGGGGAAACAAAACTAATAGTTCACTATCAATAAATCCTCTTTGAAGGAACTTTTAAAAGATGTAATTCACAAAGGAGGAAAGTGATCCCAGATGTTAGTTTTGAGAAACAAGAATAAATTATGAGCAAAGAAAATGGTAATATCTGGATAAATATAAATAAACTTTGGCTGCATAAAACCATAGTGATAAATTCCTCATGAGTTTAAAAATGAATAGACAAAACCAATGAAATAAACAAAAAACAATATAAAATGAGGGGGTTCTATTAAAATAGTTTATAGCCCATGGAACACTTAGGTTAAAGACAAAGATAGTGATTTAGATTTGATAAATTATGCTTGCATGCTAAAATGTATAGGGTAACCATTAAACTAATATACATAGGTCATAAACATTCTTAATAAGTAGAAAGATACTGAAAGAAATCAGGCATTCTAAAAGGAAGTAATAAAGGAAAGAAAAAAAAACATAAATTTTGGGGCAAGTAAGAAGCACAAATTATTCTACTGGTCTCTCTCCTCTTTTATCTGAAGTCCCTTTTGTTTCTTTTCTCTTTCTAGCTTCTATATATGAGAAAACATACCGCCCTTGACTTTCTGAGATTGGCTGATCTCTCTTAAGCAGAATATTCTTTAGTTCTATCCATTTTCCTGCAAATGACATAGTTTTGTTCTTCTTTATGGCTGAGTAAAATTCCATTCTGTGTATATACCACATTTTTGAGTGAGGTGGGGAGAGGAAAAAGGAAGACTGAGAAAGGAAGCAGTTCAAATAATGTTATATCCATATATGAAGGTATCATTACCAATCTCAGTAAATGTATAGAGGGGCCTAGGTGTGGGATGCAGAGGAAAACATGCCAAGTGATGTGTGTATATATATTTGTATCACTTTGAACTTTACTATGATGCATAATTACAATGCACCAACAAAAGTATTTAAAAATAGGGAGATTATTCTGGAATATATGGTAGGCCAAATATAATCACAAGGGTCCTTAAAAGTGGAAGAGGGTTGGGGTGAGGAGAAGGGCCATTGTGACATATGTGAAGGACCTGATCCTTCTTGGTTGGCTTTGAAGATGGAAAAAGGAGGGCATGAGCCAATGGCTTAATAATTTTCTAAAGGTTGGAAAAGGCAAGAAAACAGCTTCTCCCCTAGAGCCTTCAGAAGGAAGGAAGACCTGTAGATACCATGAATTGAGCCCAGGGAGATCCATGCCATCTTATAACCTATAGAACTGCAAGATAATAAATATGAGTTGCCTTAAAAAAAGCACAAATTAAAGTGGAAGACATAAGTCCATATAAATAATTATAGTAAATATAAATGATCTGTGTTTTGGATCTAGTTAAAAGACCACTATTGCCAAATTCAGAGAGAAAGAGAGAGAGAGAGAAGGGAGAGAGGGGAAAGGAAGAAGGAGGAGAGCTAGGATGAGGACAAGGAAGAGAAGAAGAGAAAGAAAAATAGAAGAGGAAAAACAAAAACAAAAATAAAGATATTTTTAAAAGTATAAAATAAGCCAGGAGAATAATAATCAAAAGACAAATGGTATAGCCATACTAATATAAAACAAACTAAATATTTTCAAACTTGTTGCAAGAGATAAAAAGTGTCCCTATATAATCATATAATGTTTAGTTTTAAGTGTGTACGTATCTAGTGATAGTTTACAGAACATAAAGTCAATTTTTATTGACTGAACAATTATAAGAAATCAACAAAGCCACTGTGACAGTGGCATATTTTAAGGCCCTTCACACAGTTAACTAATAGGTCAAACAAATAAAGAATATTAAAATTAGAAATATCTAGAAATATCTAGAAATGGCCGGGTGTGGTGGTGCATGCTTGTAATCCCAGTACTTTGAGAGGCAGAGACCGGAGGATCCGGGTTCGCGGCCAGCCTCAGCTCTCTCTCTCTCCCTCTCTCTCTCTCTCTCTCTCTCTCTCTCTCTCTCTTTCTCTCTCTCTACTTAGTGAGGCCCTCCACAACTTCGTGAGACCCGGTTTCAAAATAAAGTATAAAAAATAGGGCCGGGGGTGTAGCACGAAGGTAGAACACCCCTGTGTTCAATCCCTGGTACTGCAAAAAAGAAAAAGAAAAAGAAAAAGAAATATCTAGAAATATAAATAATATCCATGATATAATGGGCATATATAAATTAATATACCAATAACTAGAGCATACACAATATTTTCAGGACTATTAAAACATTTATGAATATTGACAATACTGAACTATAAATTAGTAAATTACAAAGTTTTGTTATTATATATTCTCTAATAAAATACAGTTAAGTTAGAAATCAATAATTTAAAAATAAGTAGGAAAACTATGTATTTGAAAATGCAAAGAACACTCCTAAATATTCTAAGTCAAAGTGAAAAATCCTTGTGCAAAGTTGAAAATACTTAGATTTCAGTGGTAAAGAAAATGCCACAAATAAAAAAACCATAGAATATAATTACAGTGTAGCTTTATATTTTTTACTAGAAGAAAATAAATTTCAAATATCTCACCAGAAAAATAAGCAAAATGATGAATATATTATTTAGTTTCATCCAAACATCACATTGTGCCCCATATTTGCATGCAATTATGATTTTTCAATTACAAATAATATTAATAAAAAGAAGAAGAAAAAAGCTAAAAATTAATACTTAATCACACACATAAGCAAATTTCGGAAACAACACTATCCCCCGAAATATTGAAGGAATTAAAAAACAATAAAACAGCAAAAGATTTAGAAAGTCTATAACAACAACAAATGCAATAGATTATTGAAAAAGATGGTTTTCTGGAAATAATGTGAAAATATTCTGGCAAAATTGATGAAAGAAAGAGAGAATAAATTGACAATATTAGAAATAAATGAGCCATAATTATAGATATTGGATACCACATGGGCAACTTTATGATGTTAAATTTCAAACATAAAATTGACGGTCTTCCAGAAATAAAACAGAACTTTCCAATCCTTTTTCAAGAAGAAAAAGAAATTCTGCATTGTCTTATAACCCATAAGAAATTGAATTATTCTCCAAAGGAAATGCCAAACTCAAGTGGTATTAAAATTATGTTCTATCAAACTGGAAAGAACCAAATAGTTATGATTCACATACGGTTTCAGAGTACAAAGTGAGAGAATTATCCAACATAACTGGGAGGGTGGTAGCTAATTTGTAGCATTATAACCTGAGAAGAATAATATGGAAAAATCAGGTTATATCCATAACTCACTCATGAATATAGCTGTAAAAATTTCAAACAAAATATAAATAAAATTAGCATCCTAATAATCTTTACACCTACTCACAAACATACTGATCCTCTCTATTCCTGGGCCCATATTAGAATTTCACATCCCCACATTCTGTGGTTAGGTATTCCATGTAATGTTTTTGGCCAATAAAATGTAAGTATGCCAATTCAAATGTGATGATTAAGATCCATGAGATATTCATGAGTATAACTCCTCAATAGGGAAGGTGCCATCATCCTGAGTTCCTCTTGAAGAGAACTTAAAGACCCCATCGAACCCACAATGTACAATAAGCATTATTGACATATAAGCCACTGTTACCTAAGTTACTGAAACTTGGGTTTTTTTTTTTGTTACAGCATATGTCATAGACTATTCTGCCTGATAAAGCATTTAAAGCATTGCATTAAAAAGTTCCTAGGTTGGGATGAATTATCCCAGTAAAATAAATTTTGTTTAACATTGGGAGATCAGAATCAATGTCACTCATCACATTGAGAGATAAGAGAAAATCTATGCACATAATCATCTCAATAAATGAAAAGTTTGATAAAATTGAATTTTTTTTCTATAAAAGCTCTCACAAAACTATTGGTGAAAGTTTCCTACATGAAAGACATACACCTACAGAAGTGTAAAACAAACATGAGCCTTCATAGTAAATGTTGATGGTATGCATTTTAAGGTCAGTACAAATGGCAAGCATGCACGCTAAGATTATTTCTATTTGTCATTGCATAGAAGACTTTAGTCAGGGTAGTAAGGCCAAGAACAAGCTCACCAAGTGCTGTGTGCATGGATGTTTCTATCACTCTAAACT
>PVJS01006127.1:29116-61379 GCA_004027185.1 Glis glis | reverse complement strand
AAAAAAAAGATATGATTGGGATTACAGTGAGTCTATAGATCAAACTGGGAAGAAATTATTTTTACATTTTGACACTTCAAATTCATACTCATGTACTATCTCTCCATTTGGACTTTCTTTGGTTTGTTTCATTAGAGTTTTTCACTTTTCACATATAGGCCATGTAAATATTTTGTTAGGTGTGTACTTAGGTATTTCATTTTTCAGTGCTATTATAAACAAAATTGCTCTTAATCACGAATTCCACTTCTTTTTCTGGTATAGAGGAAAACAATTATGTTTTGCCTTTAACCTTGCTATTCACTTATTAGTTCTGAGAGTTTTTTGTAGATTACTTGGGATTTTTTTATATAGACAGTCATGTCATCTGTTAATAAAGGCATTTGTGAATGATTTGCACTTGAAGATAGTTTCATGTAGTAAATCTAGACATTTTTCATCATAATAAGCAACTTCAAGACCTATTAAAAATATATGGCATTCACAAAAGTGTGGTATTGTAATGATAATAGAAAATGGATCAATGGAAAGAACAGAGAGTCCGGAAATATCCACACACCTGTATGTAATTTAATTTAATAAAAGTTGTCAAAACAACTTAATGGAGAAACTATAGGTCCTGCCAAAATTGGTGCTAGAACTATTGAATATTCATATGTAAATTTTTATAACTTGCATCATATATAAAAATTAATTCATTCATTGATCAATGAAGGAATCACTTCCATTTGCATTATGTACATATGTGAGAATACCAATGTCGATCTCAATACTCTGTATGGGGAAGGAGGGATTGGGGAGGGAGCTGGTGCATGTATGTCACCATCACTACGAACTGCATCATGATGTGAGACTATAATGCACCAATAAAAAGCATTAAAAATTCATTCAAAATGAATCATAGACCAAAATGTAAACCTAAAGAAAGACGTATAGAAGAAAATATAGGTCTTTGTGACCTTGCAATAAGCAAAGCTTTCCTAGTCACAAAAGCAAAAGCTTGATTCATAAAGTAAAAATAATTGATATATTTGACTTAGTCAAAATTTAAAAAGGTCCCTTCTAAAACACTGCTAATGTAATGAGAGTTAAAGCATAATTTTAATGTATCATCCAACCACTATACTCCTAAGTCTATTCTAGAGATAAAGCACTTGTTTTTAGAAATTTGAAAAAAATTATAGTTCTTTTTATATTGTAACAAAAAACTGATAAAAAGCACAAATGTCCATCAACATATAAATGAATAAACAAACTGTGGCATATTATTACAATGGGATATCGTTCAGCTATAAAAAATAAACTAAGTTGGCACAACATGGATGAATCAACATAATCATGCTGTGCAAAATCTGCCTCAATAAAATGTGAATATTGTATCAATGCATTTGAACAAAATTCTGGAAAATAGAAACTAATCTCTAATGACACAAAGCAGATGCTAGAGGATGCGACTATCAGGGATCGGAAGAAATTTTGTGATTGGTGAGTAAGTTCTTTATCTAGATTATGTGTTAGTCCCATGTTATAAACAATATAAACATTATCCAAAGCTTATAAAATTGTGTACATTAAATATATGTATACAATATACTATATATATATATATATATATACAATATACATGTATCATTGCATGTGAATTTTACCTCAATAATTAGTTATTGTGGATGACCTTAAGTTCTAGAGTTTTAAGGGACATTTTTAATTGTTATCTGTAGAAAAGTGGGAACCACATGAATGTGAAAACCCTTATCAGGTTACTTAAACCCTGTTCAAAGAGGATGTTCAAAGAGAATGGCCTGGTAAATCCAAGGAATCCTAATCCGGATTATTTATGGAATAGCACAAGCTAAACAGAACAGTGTAAGGGAATAAACAGTTCAGATATAGATCCACAAATATCTGGGTAAGTTTTGACGAATGTGCCAGTCAATCCAGAAGCTAGAAAAATGCCCACAAACGATGCCTACAACATCCATGAAGCATGAATATCTATATGAAAAATACTCATGAATTTTCCCTGTATCACCATCCACATATATCTATATAAATATCAGACAATTTCTATAATTAAATAAAAAGCTAAAATATACATTTAAATATAAATGTTGATGTATTAGAGAAAGCATATCATGCATATATAAGAAAAGATAAAATTAGATTTTATATAATTTAAAATATTTGCCATTTAATAGGAACCATTCAGAAAATTATTAGGCAAGAAATGTATTTTCCATACACATCCCCAATACTTTTTTCTCCTAAAGACAATCTCAAATGAAGAATATATACAAAGATCATACATATTGGAGATAAAAATGGGCAAAATACTTAAGCACTTTATAAAAAGAAGATATATGAATGTCCAATAAGGAGATGGAAAGGTATTTAATCTCAATAGTTACTCAATGATAAATGAAAAAAGATGTCATTAGTCAGATTCTTAAATATCCAGAAATCTTACTCAAATTGCAACTGAGATCCCATACAAAGCCACCTTTTAATATGTTTTCAATTTTCCTTTCATATGTCCCTCGATTATATGTGGTTTAGAACTGTATCCCTATCACAAATATTTGGTATGCCTAGTTAGCAGAGAAAAACATATGAAGACTGGATGGAAATTAAATTTATTTTCATAGTCTCAAATGTAAATGGAAACAGGAAAAATAACTGTTTCAGAATTGTCTACTATACAGATTATAATTTCATAGTTTTTTGTTGTATCACTTACATCATGCCTACTCATAAACATAATAATTCTAACATAACTCTAATAGTGACTGGGCCACCAAAAATATCACCACCAATGAGTTAAATCATGTTATTTACAATGATTTGCTGACTTTTAATCTGAAAAACGTAGTTTGTGGAACTAATGCTGATGCTAATTCTGCATTTGTATGCTCTGAGATGACAATGATATAATGAAAAATGAATCTCATTTCAGTGGGCATTTTACATGCAAAGTACAAAGATATTACAAAAGACATCTTGATTCAAATATGCTAAAATATGAATTTCTGAGGAAAACTAAATGCTTCTTATCTCTTTTTGCCTGTAAACAAACTACATTATTATTTTTAATTGGGGGCTTGTGATAAGTGATTAGCCCAGAAAAAAATGCATATTTATTTTGATCACTAAAGGCAAATGTATACTGAAGGATATATGCAAAGCTTAATTGAAACACTAACAATAAAATGTGAAGCTGAATCTTGCAATGTAAATATCATCCTATAATTTGTAGTATTAGCAATCTTAGCATTCACTTTTGTGATTTAGCAGCTAGTATTTACATTATTAATTATTTTAATTGTAGGAATTAATGGGTCATAGTGTGATAATTTGATATATGTGTACAGTGTGCAATAATCATATCAGGATAATTAACTTTTCTTCTGTGTAGCTTTAAATTTAGCTGCTTTTATAGCTCTATGATTTTTTTATCATCCCTCCTGATTAATTTTTACCATATATGTTACATGAAAACATGCAAAAAGAACAACAAATTAAAATTACTTAAGATTATTGTCATCATAATTTCCATATTTTAATAATTTTGTCATTATGCTTAATGAGGAGGCAAAATAAAATTAGATTTGAAGAAAATCTGCAAACTGAAAATTAGCATGTTCACAAATATCAGAGAATCTAGATTAGAATGAAGAAATAGCTTTCCAAAAAGAAATAGTGAAAGATTTTAAGAACTCAAAATAGCAAGATGTTCCAATTGAAATTGTTTCTTCATATTTCTGATCATCCTTCCAGCAGAAATATTAGATATTTCCTAGAGGGCTCTCGTGGGTTTCTCAGTTGGAGATTTCCAATTACTTTTCAGAATAGATAAATCATTTGGTTGAACTTTAAACTGTGTCCAAAACTTGAATCCTTAGTAATAAAGTTAAATTCAATTTCTTTACCTTGTAAAGATCCTTAAAATATGTGTGCTTAATTAAAATCTATATTATTCTATTTGACTTGTCCAACAATCTTAAAGTGAAAAATTCTCAAATATATGTTCTTAGGACATTTCTGTTTATAAAATTATTTCTAAGCCCAATATAAAATAATTATATGAAACAATAAAATCACAAATATTTTAAACTTTAGAACATACATGTTACCCAATAGTGACTAACTTTTTGCTCTCAGTTTAAAGGTACATTGCTTAATGAGCGTGTTTAATCTGTTAAAAAAAAAAAACTAAGACATTCTCATTGACCATGATATAACAGAGATGAATCATTTAGATTTTTTTTTTCATTTTGTAGTACTGGGGATTGAACCCAGGGGAATTCTACCTCCAAGCTACACCCCCAACCCTATTTTTTATTCTTTATTTTGAAACAGGGTCTCAACCAGGCTTGGTGGCACACGCTTGTAATCCCAGTACTTGGGAAGCTGAGACCAGAGGATCTGGGTTCATGGCCAGCCTCGATTACTTAGTGAGGCCCTCCGCAACTTAGTGAGACCCTGTTTCAAAATAAAGAATAAAAAAATAGGACTGGGGCTGTAGCTCAGAAGTAGAATGCCCCTGAGTTCAATCCCCAGTACCACAAAAATAATAATAATAAAATGAATAAATAAATAAATAAATAAATAAATAAATAAAAAACAGGATCTCACTAAGTTTCCGAGGTCCTCACTAAGTAGCTGAGGCTGGCCATGATCCTGCAGTCCTCCTGTCTCAGCCTCCCAAATACTGGGATTACAAGAGTGTGCCACCACACCCAGCTCATTTAGAAATTTAAATGATAAAATCTTATTATCATAAATTCTATACATATGCAATCATGGTTTGATATAAATACTTCTCTGCTAGCCATTTGTAATGTCTTGCAGTATCCTTAGTCTTCAGGATGATGTGGCTGTTGTCTCTATATTAAATATGATTTTATTAGTTTTCCATTTCTATGTAATAATCTATGAAGATCTCATCAGGTTTAATCAACACACTTTTATTATCTCATTGTTTTTGTTGGTCAGGAAACTAGGCATTGGTACAAGAGTCTTCTGTTCAGAATTAGCCTGAAATCAAGTTGTCTAGTAGACTCTATTCATATCTGTAGGCACCACTGAGAAAGAATTTGTGTCTAAGTTCCTTCGCATTGTTCCCAAAATTCATTTTCTAGGGTATATATGAAAGAGGTATCTAGAGTTTTATTGGATGTTGGCTGGAGGTTATCTTTAGATCTTAGAGGCAAGCTCAGTCCAAAGCTAAGTGTGCTTCTCTAAGGTGTCTGTTTATTTCATCAAGCATACATTATTTCAAGTTTCTGAGTCCAGAATGAGAAAATGGTATATTATTTAACATATTGAGATAAGCTTGACATCCATTGTCTTAGACATATTCTATTTCTTATAAGCAAGTCTCATCTTACACCCATACTGTGGGAAAGGAATACACAAAAGCACACACACACCAGCAAGTAAGGATCAATAGGACTCACCATAGGATTCTTCTGCCACAATATGGCTTCCTTTAGGTTTGTATAAATGCACCTTATCTAGTAAAGTAAATTCTGTCCCGTTCCTAGTTAAGAGAAAGTTTTTAGTTTTGAATTGGTGTTAAATTTTACTAAATGTTTTCCTTTATACATTAATGAGCATATGATAAATAAATGAGTAGATTACACTGATTTTTTTTTGTATGTTAAATCCATCATGTATGTTTAGGATAAATCATATATTGTAATCATATATATTTATGGATTTTCCTTTCTAATATTTTATTGATAATTTTTTTATAAACATTTATTTATATTAATTATATTTCTCATTGCATCATAGTAATCTTTCGTACAAGTAGGATATTGTTCTCTTAAAACAATTAGGAAAAATATTTCCTCTAATTACAGAAAGCACTGGTGGAATTTTAATAATGTTCACTATTAAATATTGAAATTTTCTGGTAAATGCTCATTTTTATGCATGGTAATATTCCTTTTTTGTTGTCTATTTGGCTAATATAAACATAGTCTTTCAAGTATCCTTTATATGAGAATACTTTTGATAAGCCATTTTAATCTGTTCATTTTAGCTATCTTTATCCTTTTTATTTAAAGTGGAGTTCTGTTAGCACAGGATGTGGCATTGTTTTTAATCCATTGTGACAATCTCTGTTTTCAGTGGAATTCATTAGATCACTTGCTTTTAATATCACCTGTTGCTAAGTCTTGATTTAAATCTATCTTGCTCTCATTATTTTATTTTTCTACATGCTCTTGTTTCTTTTCCCTTAGTCCTTCACTACCTTTTTTTAGATTAGTTGAATTTTTTATAATTTCATCTTATCCTTTCCTTTATCTTATTAGTTTTACATAAATTTAATATTTATTAGTTGTTCTAGGATATACAATTTATATTTTAAATTACAACTATTAGCCTCCTAATAATATTATATCATTTCATTGAAACGTATTTCCAATTTCTCAGTCCAATTCTTTGTATTTTTCCCTTCTCATAGGATTCAAAATATTATGCTCTTATTACAATTACTTTATATATTTTTATCAGTTTTTTATGGGTGAAGGGGTAGTCTAGAATGGTGAGTCTATTATTATCTCAAGATTGATATTCACTTTTATTTACTTTAACAGTATCTTTATTATAAAGAACTTCAATAAACAGAATCTGACACAGATACATAAAGACATCATATAGGTCATTTTCCTTTTTTGTCTTTTTATATTATTTGCAACTATAAAAGCCTATCTATAATAAAACTAATATGGCCCTTTTTTACATTTAGAATCAAGATCCTCTAATATTTTCTTACATTATATTACTTTATATTTTCTTACATCCATTTATTCTGGACAACCTATTAAAACAAAAACAAAAGCAAGTAATCATAATTGAAGCCAACTAGCCGGGCGTGGTGGCGCATGCTTGTAATCCCAGTACTTTGGAGGCGGAAACCGGAGGATCAGGGTTCGCGGTCAGCCTCAGTTCTCTCTCTCTCTCTCTCTCTCTCTCTCTCTCTCTCTCTCTTCCTGTCTCTCTCTCTCTTTCTCTCTCTCTCTCTCTCTCTCTCTCTCTCTCCACTTAGTGAGGCCCTCCGCAAGTTCATGAGACCCGGTTTCAAAATAAAGTATAAAAAATTGGGCCGGGGGTGTAGCGTGGAGGTAGAATGCCCCTGGGTTCAATCCCCGGTACCGCAAAAAAAAAAAAAAAATTGAAGCCAACTATTCAATATAGAACCTAGGAAGGTAGAGATTCAGAGTACATAGTGATAATATTACAAAATATATAAATTTCTGTGGTGTTGGGGATCAAAGCCAGGGCCTCATGAATACTAGGCAAGTGCCCTATCACTGATATATCCCCAGCCCCACAAAATAAGCTGGATTTTTTGCATTCATATTTTTTTAAAAAGTTCAATCCAAAAACATACAAGTAGTTTAAAATCTATTTATTATGCATGTTAAATGAGAAGTATAATAAATTAGATAAGTGACAGAGGTTTAGACTGGGAACATGGAAAGAATTATTTTATGGCCTCTACAATTACATTTGTGATTAGGGACTACCTCTGACACCCTATTTATTCAATCCACACATAAGTTTAATCTTTACTGTATTCATGGCTCTGGGTCCACAGAATGAGAGAAACAGCTCCCAATGAGCTAATATTCTAGCCAGGAAACAATTTGATGGTTTCTTACACCAGCCTGTACTGAAAGTCATAAAATATGTGATACTAGCACTTAATATGTTGAAATAAAGTTATAAGTAGGCCACTGAAGACCTCATTGATAAAATGTTTGAGATGTGATGGGCATCAATGAATGACTCCAAAAAAAGAAGAAGAGATAGCATGTTCCACAAAAGTAGTATAGAATGTGTAAAGACAAGGATGTGAAGACATAAGGTTGCTATTCTGTTCAACGAATGTTTATTGTGCATTTAATTCATGTCAGGCACTACATCAGGCTGTGAGGATTGGTAAAATTATGTAGAATGCAGAGACTCATTTAGATAATTTTAATGGAAGCTGAAATGGAAACCAAACCATCTTGATTCATAGCCAAGAGTTCAATTCCTTCATCTTTTCACTATGTGTAGAACAACCAAGACATTGATCTACACATAGGTAGTCTTCTGTCTGACCTTAAAGGGGGCTCAAGTCTCCTCACTGACATAAGCAATCATGAAAAGATTCTGCTTTTCCCCAAAGCAAAAATTCATCAGAAACATTGACTTCTGTTCAATACATGAGGCGAATGTAAAGAAATCTGTGTTTAGAACCTGTAAGAATGAGGAATTTGGATTTTATTGACTGTGGCAAGTAATCAGCTATGGTGGTGCCCTGGGAGTCTTCTTGATGGACCTCCTGAGAATATGCCAGTGATTCGTTGTCTACATGGCATTTGTTGCCAAAACTTATACAGTGTTTATATTCATAACAAAACATCCCGTGGAAATAAGAATGTAACATTCTATCTGACAATTTTAGGCTAATCAGTTGAATATCAGCAATGTTTTTACAAGTATTGAGCAGTCATAATGATGCCTTATGTGAAAAATATTCCAAGCGATATTAAATTTTTGCATTATTAATAACAATATACATTTTCTTGATGGGTGCCTTTCCCATTAGGGTGGTAGGTTATTAACTATTTTTACCACCAAGAATGTTTTCCCAGTATTGTATTGTGTATATTGAATTTAACTAGAATGAAAGCTAATGCTTACCAGTCTCTTTCACATATTATTCTCTGAATAATAGAACCATTAATCAAGTGTTCTTATTGCAATAATTTCCTAGTGTTCTCCAAATTATATAGAATTCGTGATTATAGGTTTTCAAAGAACTACTGTGCATAGATATGTGATTACATATATACAATTCAGAAACTCTGTGCTTGACTTAATTTTTTTGTCCTTCATTAAAGAAATGAAAGCCCCAAAAGAAGAGAGAGGGAAAAGATTTCCATTGCTGGCTAAGAATATTCTTTTCCTCATCAGGCTTCAGCTGAGAACCAATAGCTTCTCCAAATGGCCATGCTTACTAATTGCAAGTGTTCTCATCAACATTGCTCCTGATTATAACATCTAGTCCCTAACTCCAACAGAACTTTTTTTTTTAAATATCAGCTATTAAAGGAGAACTGAGAAAAATTCAAGTTCTCCTTTATCACTCTATCTGGTGTTTTCCATTGATAACTTTATAAGAATATTATTTTCATAACTAAAAAAAAATCTAGCATCAAATAGAATGCTTTATATGTTTGTCTATCTGGATGAATATGGAATAAAAAACACAGATAAATTTACAGGATTAAAGCCAGATAAGGTAGGTCAGAAATAATACATAAGATATTTCGAGAATAAACTATCCCACAGACTCAGTTTACATAAAAAATAGAAAATAATTTTGATAATGTGACACGTTGGGTTTGTACAAATGCTTTAGTTTCTTTGTTTAATATCACCTAAGTATGCTGTACTAAAACTTATAAAACTAAACCATTTACAATTAACAAGTAGAAATTTCTATTCAGCATTAAAGGGTCTTAGTATGTCTTAAATAATTTTTTAAAAGATCTATGATTCATTAGGAAAAATGAAAATGCTCAATTATAGTGATGCCCAGCTAAATGCCTGTGAAAATTCTTTGCTTAACCTCCAGTGCAGAATTGCATTCGATGAGGAATGTTCCTTCCTACTGGAATATAAGCTGCACAGCAACAGGGACTTCTCTGATTTTTTTCATATCTGTATTCCCAGTATATACAACAATGATTTCCATGAAGAAGTTGCTCTTCATATGGCATTGAATTGGTTAATAATTAAATGAATGAATGTTGTTCTCCCAAATTTTCAATTACTGTATTACCTAGAGGGGGAAATGCCAAAAATTTATTATAATGAAAAACTAACCAGTTATGAGTTTCCTTCCTGTATTATTTTGGAGTGTTTTGGAGTGGGCGCAAAGGAAGACTTATTTTTTTTCTCCTCAGTTTCTAAGATCTCTACCAGGCCTAAATCTATTTATCTGTACAGTGATTGCACTTGATATTGTAAGTTCAGGTCAGGTTCAGTTCTTTGCCTTTTTTTCCCCCTAATCTTTGGTTGACTTTCCTTACTTTTATAGCTCATTAATTAGCATTCTATACCCACACTAACCCTCGATGAAGGAAAACAATGAATGCATATTTTAATTCCTTGTCATTCCATTATTTACCCAAAGTACAACTAATGTAAGTTTATAAACACAGCATATTTTCCTATTTATTTTCTGAAATGGCCTATGCAGTATTCATATAAAGTCTATTTGATAGAATTCACCAGCAGTGGAAACATTCAAGGCTTAGAGATTTAGATGATTACTAAATTAGTGTATTTGTGTGTGTGTGTGTGTGTGTGTGTGTGTGTGTGTGTGTGTGTGACCCAGGGGCATTCTATCTCTCAGATATACTCCCGGCCCTATTTTTTCTAAATTAGTTTCTTTAATAGGTGTAAATATATTTTGTTTTCATTCATTTAGATATTAATGTCTCCTTTGATTTTTTTGTACTCTAGGAGTCATTTAAACGTATATTTTCTAGTGGTAATGGCATTAGCAAGATGGCAGAATAGGAAACCCTGGGCTATCCTTTCCCCCAGTAACATACACACTCAACAATTTTTGGACATATTTCCTTTGTGATAAATCCAGAAACTAGTGAAGAGGTTCTCAGGCACCCCAGGTGAGCACATAAAAGCAGCCACATTGAAGCCAGTAGGGAAATTTCATATATCTTATTGGCATTATCCTACTGTGACAAACAATTCAGACAACCTCCTCTCACCCCCAGCTCCTATCTTTATTCCAGCTGGGGAGAGGAAAAGGCACACCATTTGTTCAATACCCCATCTTTTCCGGAGGCTATACAGTGGAATGCCTTCTTTCTAGCTTGTCTCAAAAAGCAAAGCAGATATGGGACCTATCATATTCTAACCAACTGGGATCAGTGAAAACAGAAACAATCATTTCAGCTGGGGTCACTATAGTCCCTTCCCAAGGTCGGCACAGAGATTGCAATTCAAAAATTTAGCTCCCAGCTTTTCCTGGAGAGAGAAAGAGGCGTGCCACATGTCCATTGCCCAACATCTAGAAATATTTGCAGGGGGAAATATTGGTTTTGATTTCATGGCTATGAAACCCCAAGCAATAATAGGAAATAGTCAAGTAGGATTAAATTAAATCAGAATACTTCTGCATAGCAAAAGAAACAATCAATTGAGTGAAAAGGCAACATACAGAATGGGAGAAAATATTTGCTAATGATATATCAGATGAAACATTACTCTCCAAGCTATCCAAGTGATTCCTACGACTCGAGAAAAAATAAATAAATAGATAAATAATCCCTAAAATCCAAATTTAAAATTCATTAAAGAGTTGAATTGACTTCTCTAAAGCAGGTTGCTGCTGTGGGAAACTATCTGATGTTTCTTTAAAAATTAGAAATAGAATGATGATATGATCCAATAACCCTCCTTCTGTATATTTATCTAAAGAATTGAAATCAAGATCTCAAGAAGATATTAACTCCCCCAATATCCATTACAGCACTGTTCACTCTGCCAGGTTGCAGAAGCAACCCATAGGTCTATTATCTGATAAATGGATAAAAAATTAGATGCTTATATTTTATGTAATAACATTTGTATTCCAAAGAAAAACATCAAGTTTGTTTTATTGAGAGTAGTATCTTATTGACTGAGAAGGATTATTTTTGGACATTTTGAGTCATTTCTCTCCCTGAGAAAATGACTCTCAAGGAAATAAAGGCTAATATGTCTATTGAACTGATTTGTATTGAGTATGCTTGGCAATCCAAGCCTAGACAAAAATATATTCACAAATATTCTAACAATTTATAATGGTTCTAGTTAAATAGTTCAACAGGCAGAACAGAAAAAATGTTGAAATTTTTCTGGTTTAGTGGTGAAAATTGTAAAAATGTCTTCTTGGTTGTCCATGTAGGTTATTTGTGTCAGAATATATAGGGAAGTAAAATCAGAGGATAGAAATTAGAAATCACGATAGCGATGGCGATTTGAGTGTGTGGCATATTGGGATCACAAAGTGAATCATGTAACTGTTAGGTTTAAGACAGTATTTTTCTGGGTACCCTGACGGCTCTTTATGTTTTTCAATATTGTCAATCTTGCCAATGGCACATACCAGGTTTTACTTTGTTTTCCGGCCATAAGGTTGAGTGGGATACTTAATCAGTGTCAGTTCTTTGCCAAGGGCCACAAGCAAAATCTTACCAGAAAATATAATTGCTAAGCCTCAATACAAGAATATGAACCTAGTTTTATGTGCACACATCAGTCAGAATGATGACATGCCAAAGGCCTGGCTACAGTGGATTACAGCTGGCAGCCACTTGTCAGATATGGATGATCATTTTTTTCTACCCAAATAAGTGACAGAGCTGACATTCAAGTTTTCATTGTGCAAAAAAGTAAAAAGACAAGTACAAATTTTTTCCCTTCTCAGAATTCATGATTTTGCACATCTTAAAGAAACTCAATATTCCTGAGAGTCAGTGGACCTACAGTTAAATAAAGAAGAATGCCAAGTTACCTAGGGTAAATCTAAAAGTCAGTGAAGTTAAAAATAACCAAAATAGCCCGGTGCAGTGATGGACACCTGTAATCCCAGTACTTGGGTGGTAGAAACAGGAGAATTGCAGGTTCCAGGACAGCATGTGGTAACATAGCAAGACCCTGTTTCAAAATAAAACAAATAAAAAGAGTTATGGTTGCAGGTCAGAGGTAGAACTTCCCTAGATTCAATCCCTAGTAACACACTGTCCAGTCAACATTCTCACTGCTATAATCCAAAACAATTTACCACACAACTTAGAGGAAGAAAGATTTATTTTCTCATAGTTTTTTTGAGAACTCAAGAGTTTCAGTCCATGTAGGCCAGGTTTCATTTTCAGAGATCGGGGCATGGTGGTGGGAAACAGAGAAAGGGAGAAAACAAAGGCTCTGCTCTCACATCATGGAGACAAGAAGCAAGAGAGCTAGCAAGCAAGGAGATTCAACAACAAAAGCACAGCCCCTAATACCACATCCCTAGACACCTACCTTCTCCAACCACACCTCACCAACCTAGGCTACCACCCAGTAAATCCATTGCAATGGATTTATCTACTGATGAGATTACAACTCTCATGACTTAATTATATCAACCCTGAACATAAATACATGAGCTCTTCAGGGGATATTCTACATATAACCATAACAATAATTAAAATGGTCATCTTCCAGCCTCATTTTTTTTTGAGGAAACAGTTTCAATAAGCAATATCCCTCAGTTTTAAATGACTTCTTTATGGGTTCAAAATGGAACTGATTAAGAAAAATGATCATTTAATTAATTGGAAATATACAGAGAACAGGAAAAAATGAACATATCCCCAAAGAGCTAATTTATACCTAAGTAGCAATATAGTGTTCCTTTGAATCTGTCAGCTTGTTTCCCTCTTCAAGGGACATGAACTCTTCTGAGGACATTCTATATCTAACTATAACATTCCACCCTTGCCTGCCCCTGAACAGTTTGTGGCCATTTCAGAATGCAAAATGCATTTAGTCCACCTCCAAGAGTTCCCATAGTCTCAACAATTCCATCATCGCTCAAAAGTCCCAAAGTCTTCTCTGAGACTCAAGGTGAACTCTTGGTTGTGAGGCCCCATAAAATAAAATAAAAAGAAAAAAGAAAAACCAAAGTAAACGCATCCAATATACTTTAGCACAGAGTAAACATTTGCATTCCAAAAGGGAGGAATAGGACCATAGAAAGAAGACATGGGACTAAAACAGGATCAAAATCCAGCAGGGCAAACATTTAAATTTGCAGCTCTATTTCTGGTATCTGGGACACATGATGGTGAGATGCAATCTCCAAAGGGCCTTAGTAGCCTGCCCCTATGGCCTGGTGGATTGCAATTGGTGGCATACTCGCTCTTTCAGCCTGGTTCCATAGGTCGCAGAATTCACTCCTCCCTCCTGGTTGTTCCATGTTTCTCCCATTTCTAAATCATGGGTTTATTTTTTGTTTGTTTGTTTTGTTTTTTCAGCCTTGGCTTCACCATCACAGCTTCACAAACTGCCCCATATTGGTGTACTTACAGGGACTCTAAACCTTCCACACATTGCCTGGCATCCTAGGCCTTCCTTAGGAATCTAGGGGGAAGACTTCATGACCTCTTTTTTCATCAAAGCCAGCATAACGTGAGTTCCACAGTTAACCACCAGCAGAAAATGTAGTCATGCCCTTCTTAATCATTGATGCTGGGCCCTGAAAAATCACTGCCACTGGGCCTGTCTCAGTCCTGGCCACCAATGGGTTTGTCTCAATCCTAGCTGCCACTTGGCTTGTTTTAATCCTGGCAGCCACCAGGCCCTTTCCAATCAAAGATGCAACAGCTCCTGGCCCTTTGTTTCCATGATTTTGCACTTGGGCTTGAACTGCCCTGACCACATTCCTTTCTTTGTTCCTATGCAAAACATTCATCCTCCCTTCAGCCATCTTATTTTCCTTCATAACACCATCTCCCTGGGCCCCAGCTTTATACATGCATTTCTGGCCAAACTGAAAATATAGTCTCTCTGCTTTGCTTTCCATTCCCAAAAGTGCATGAAAATTTTGCTGAAAACAGACATCAATATTCATAAGGCAGTTTGGATACTTTGTTGTGTTGAGATTTCCCCTACCAGTTAAATCAGTCCATCATCTTCAAATTCAGCCTCACACAAAATTTAGGACACAGGCAAAATGCTGACAAGTCATTGCCAGAATGCAACACGTGTGGCCACTATTCAATTTTCCTCTTTGCCCTTTAAAATTTCCTGAGCACAGTCTCCATTGCTCACCTTTCTAGTGACATTCTGACCCTTCCAACTTCCATTCACAAACCAATTCCAAAGACTCACAAAATACATGGTCAGACTTAAATATAACAGTGACCTCACTTCTGGTACTAATTTCTGTCTCAGTATTCTCACTGCTGTAATCAGAGACAACTGATCACACAACTTAGAGGAAGAAAAATTTATTTGCTCACAGCTTTTGGAGATCTTGGAGATTCAGTCCATGTGTGGTTGGGTTATATCTGTGGAGCTCAGGGCATGGTTGTGGGAAGCAGAGAGAGGGAGAGAGTAAGGGCTCTGCTCTCATATCATACAGGCCAGAAGCAAGAGAGCTAGGAAGTAAGAGGAACCAACGACAAAAACACAGTCCCCAAGGCCACACCCCCAGGGACCTATCTTCTCCAGCCACAATCTACATGCCTAGGTTACCACCCAGGAAATCCATTACCATGGATTTATCAACTGATGAGATTTCAACCCTCATGACTTAATTACATCAATTTGAACCTTAATACATGAGCTCTTCAAGAGACATTATATATCTAACCATAACACACACACACATACACACACACACACACACTTACACACATACATACACACATATAACCAATAAATAGGACATGTAGAATGTGTCATTTCTACTGAAATAAAGTAACTAGAAAAAGCATGTAACCAAATTTTTAATCAGTCATTAATCAGTGAACAGAGCATATAAGGAAACAGTGACTTGGTCATTCATTTGTTTCAAAATAATCCACATTGCTTTAAACATGATGCCCATGTTGTTGTTGGAGTTCACATGACCATCACTTCTATATAATACAGACATGGGGAAAATACAATCAGTGTTTTAAATTTTCCAAAATTATAAATTTTATGTATGTGTGTGTGTATATATGTGTGTGTGTCTGTGTGTATGTACATAAAAATTTTATGTATGTATATACATACACACATAAAATCTAGAATTATATGTTTAATATATTTAGAATATATGTATGTACATATGTATATATTTTCAATCTAGATATATATGAACTAAATATATGGTTCTTATTTGACAAAATAAAGTGGAATACAGCATTAGCTTACTCTCTCTAAAGGTTCAGTCTTAGTTCTGAACTGGAGTTCAGAACTGAAATGTAAGAAAGGGGTATCTTTGTAATATTTACAATATTTTTGATGCAGTTTTGTTACAAACAAATGATTAGGACATAATTTTATTCAACATATGATTAAGTATTAAAATTAGCTTAAGAGTAATTAATGTTAAAGATTGGAGATCATGGCAGAACTTGACACAAATGAGTTATAAAAATAAAAACTAGACTACAATGTAGGAAAAATATAAACAGCAAATATTTAAACTTGAAAATGTGTTTCAACCACTCCCTAATTTAGTATTGAAAATATTTAACACCAATAAATAGATAAAGTGCCACTTGGAGGTAATTGTAAAAGAATATCAAATTTATTAAAATGCCTAGTATGTAAAATCCAACAACATGGGCATCATGTTTAGAACAATGTGGGTTATTCTGAAACAGTAAATTAATGAACAAATGACTGTTTCCTTATATGCCCTGTTGATTGATGATTGATTAAAAATTTGGTTACATGTTTTCCAGTTATTTTATTTTATTAGAAATCACACATTCTAGATTTCCTGAATTTTTAGTTATAACCTTATTATAAGGTTATAACTTTATTATATTTGGTTATAACTTTATTAAAGTTAAGGATTATTAAAATACTATGCATTTTAATAAAGTTAAGGATTTATTTTTGTCATTTGAGAGAACCTAGAAGCAATGATTTCCCAGTAACAATCAGCACCCATGAAATCAGGATCTCAGAATCAAAACCATTTGCCACTAAAAAGGATCCAGAGGACTTTGGAGAAATGACTCATGTTATGACTATGTAAAGAAGTTTTTAGGATGAGCTTGAAGCATCTTGTAGTATCAGAAAGTAGATTATGATGTGAGACTATAATGCACCAATAAATGTATTTAAAAAAAGAAAGTAGGAAAGTAGTAAAAAAGTTTTTAAAAAAGAGGGTAGGTAAAAGAAATACAGGATTTAAGTTGGAAAAACTGACAACGGTTAAAGTTAGAATAATTTGAACTATATAACCAATAAAATAGTAGTATTAAATTATAACCCCAAATAAAAATACCCCTGTTGTCATACTGATATAAATAAAGGATCAAATGTATGAAGAAATGGCAGAGAGTAGATGAATCTTTACTATGGAAGAATTCCAAAGAAATTACTCAGGACACAAGTCAAATAAGGCAGCTGTTTCATATGTAGCTTTTATATAATGCCCTTCAATTCCATGATTCATTCTCCAAGGCTATTAAGACAAATTTAGACTCTTGAGGTCATTTAGTACTCAAGAGTGGGCCATTGGACATAGTACAAACTTGCCTTTATATTATTGAAACTATTACCAAATGGAACACAAGTTTACAAATCATTTTGTTTTTATTCAAATAGTGTTCTTTTCCCATAACAGATAAACTGCAAATTAAGTGGTCCAAACGTGCTTTGTAATAGCTTTTTGCAGTTCAAATTTTCCATGATGAATAAGAATGTTTAAAATTAACTTGAAATTAGTGGAAAGGGGTCAATGAGTCATAGCAAATATATACATTTTTCACTTAAATGCTCTCTGCATGGTCACTGAAACAATGCTTTCTTTCTCCAAACAGATTCATAATCATGACAGGAATTTAATTCCAATAAATGAAATTGGTTTGTTATTGTTGAGTAAATGTGTACCATAACTGCAGAACTGAAAATACATTTAGCTAATCACAGTATTTACCAGTGTCAATGAGATTAAAATGTTATGTTATTATTCTCATGAATTGGAGAATTATCCTTAAAATAATGTGCACCCCAAAATAAATGAGGGAAATTAAAAGTATGGCACTTGCCTAAACTGAATGGATTCTTGATGAGACAACGTAAAAATTCCTTTCCAATTCCAATTCCAATTTCAATTTAGTTCAATTAAGATCTCTCCTAATAAAATGTTTCATTATTATCACTCTGTAGAAGGAAGTAGATTACTATTCTGTTCTTCATATGAACCAATACCAGTAGCAGACCTCTCTTGAAGTCGCATGCTAACACATATTCTTGATATAATAAAGTGGTAAAGAAGAAATGTACTCTTTACTTAGGAATATTTGAATTTTATTGTATGAAATTTCTATAGAAATTTCCCTGCATGGAAAAATGTATGTTCAAAGAGATAATGCATTTGCTTTTCTCCAAAAGAAATCTCAGGAGTTATACTGGTGTCTGTGTATATGTTTATGAGTGTGTGTTTATGTATGCTACTAAAAAAAATTCATGGTGTATAAACATTAAATTAAATAAATTAAATTAGTACCTGTAGTGACTAGCCAAACCAAGACATCAGTTACATTATGTGTCCATCTAATTGCTAAACAAAGCCACATGGATGATGTTTGACACATCATTCTTTAGTGCATTTATATTAAAATGCAAGGCTAATTTACACGTTAAACATACAAGTGAATGAGGAACAGTCCACCTGTCATCTGAATATCTGAGTATTAAGTCATTTGGAGAAATCTTGATACTTACTTTAATTGTGTTTAATTGTATATGCACTGCAAGCATGTCTATGTCGGTTAGCTTTCTATTGCTGTCACAATATAACTGAGATGAACAACTTAAAAGAAAGAAAAGTTTAATTTTGGTTGAGTTTCAGAGGCTTCAGTCAATGGTTGGTTGGTTCTGTGGCTTTTGCGTCCGTGGCGAGGCAATGCATCATGACAGGGAGTTCATGGTTGAATAGAGTACTAGCCTCATGATGACCTGGAAGAAAAAGAAGAGAGAGAGAGAAAGAGGCTGAGATCCAAATATCACCTTTAAAGATATGACCCCCCAAATGACCTAACTTTCTTCCAATAGGCCCCACCTTTTAAAGGTTCCATGCCTTAGCATATGTTCCAGTTAAGATTCATACCCAGTTTCCTTGTAGATTTCAATTCAAAACTATTTACCACCCATCCCTATGACTCACATTTTGCATTTTCTGTAGTACATGTAGCTCTCATTAATACTTGGCTACCTAGATTGTTTATTTGCTCTGAGTTCAGTCAGTGAAAATTATTTTCAATGGGGACAACCTATTTTAATATGCTACCTAAAACAAGTATTTGAAATAACAAAACAAAATCTGAAAGTCATAGTCATTCAAGTGTAGGAATATATGATGCTAAAGCAAGAGAGGCTCTTTGAAGTCAAGTAATTTGATCTATTTACTTTCAGTGCTCATTTTGCAAATGATAAAAACAATGAAGTGTTATAAATATGCAATTTTTACTTATATTATTTCCCTCTTTGCTAGTGAAATTAATTTATAGTGTTTTTCCCCAATACTTTCTTTTAAAAATAACATATCTGGATTTTAATGAAAGGTACACTTGATAGGAATTTCATCTCAAATATATTTTAATCACTTAATATTATTATTTTTTCATAAAACCAAGCAGCAGTTTATTACCTCTGAGAATTTTCCACTTTAATCTGACATTAGTCATAATTAGTCATAATTAGTATGAATTTGTTTTTATTACTCTTAGGGAACAACTATGTTTTTCAGGTGGCTTATTAAGGAAAGGAACTAAAGGATCACCCCAATTTTCACAAATTAATCATATTTGCTTTGTGCTCATGTCAGAGTACCATATCCCACCTGAGTTTATCTTGAAGTTTGAGAACCTCAAACAGATACATCAATCACAGAGTCTTCAGTCATTTTATTGGCTCTATGATTCCAATCCATCTGTAAAATTTACTTCCTGAACACAAGAAAGGTTTTCTAACTCTATACCATACTTCTCAAATGCAGACTCTTTCCACATTGTAATAACTCATACCAATAGTTGGGGAATGGACCTGGATACCATTATCAAAACAAACAAACAAACAAACAAACAAACAAACAAACAAACAGGCCTTTGCCACTGGGACTGTTATCCTTATTTTAAGGATGTTTTCCAGAAGAAGCTTAATTACCTCTTTTTCAGCTCTTGACTTCTTGTGGTATGCTTTCAAACAGCAGTGCTTCTTTAGCACGTGGAATTCTCTGTCCAATAACCACCCAAAAACACTTCTGTACAATTATGTGTCAATTTAAAATAAAATGTATTTAGCTGGGCATAGTGGTACATATCTTTAATCACAGTACTTGAAAAGCTGAGACAGGAGGATTGCAGGTTTGAGGACAGCCTCAGAAAATAGGCCTTCAGCTATTTAGTGAGACCCTGTTTAAAAATTTGAGAAATGAAATTAAAAAGAGGGCTGAGGGTGTAGCTCAGAGGTAGAATGCCCATGAGTTCAATCCCAAGTACCACACACACACACACAAAGTATTTAACAAAATAAAAGAAAAAATACTTGTCATTTATACATCAACACTATCTTGGTGAACAAATGTATCCAAAATTCATTGAAAAATGCTTATTATATAATATATATAGTAGGTAAACTTACCAGTGGTGCTCATCAATTTCTTTAGATTATATGATTTCCAAACTTCTAAACCCTACTTAGGTTAGTTTTTAATCTTATTTTTTATAATTATGCAGATAAGGCACAGAGAGTTTAACAATTTTATATGAGGATCACACAGAAGGTGAGAGGCAGAATAAAAATTAAAGACAAAGTGTCAGTGCCTTTATTTACAAATGCCATAAAAATTATTCATGTGCATTCACTGAAACAATACATACACACAGATCTTATTTATTCAGTGTATGGAAATGATCAAATTATGTTATATGCATGTAAAAATATGCCACAATGAAAGCCATTATTCTGTATAATTAATATGCACTAATAAAATATACAATTATCCTTGAATTTTTAATTTTTACCAAATTAACTCACCACTCTAGTAGTCAAGCAAAACATTACCTTATTGACTAACAACTTAATTCACAAAGCATATACATATCTGCATTCTCTTTGAACACAGAACTTCTCAATTATTTTCTGAAATGATTTTATTTATTTATTCATATATTTTTGTGCTACTGAGGATTGAACCCAGGGGCATTCTATCTTCAAGCTATACCCCCAGCCCTTTTTATTTTTTTGTTTTGAAACAAGGTCTTGCTAGGTTGCTGAGAGTCTCTCTAAGTTGCTGAAGCTGTCTTCGAACCCGTGAACAGCTTCGAACCCGTGATTCTCCTGTCTTAGCTGTCCAAATACTGGGATTACAGGCATGCATCACTACATCCAGCTGAAATTAATTTTACTGTTTGGACTATTCAGATACTTTACTTTAAAATTCCCTCCCCTCACTCAGTACTACTTCTTAAAAAAGACAACTCTGGCTTATTCTAGAGATAGTTTGAGAAAAAATAAATATTTTTCATGCTACCAAGATAGGAATTTTTTTGCAGTAAATACAAAATCCATACATGTTGAAAATAATTATGCCATAATCTCTGGCAGTATTCAGCTGTAAATCAGAGGATATTTCTTTTGGTAATCTCTTGTCACTACTTTTGTATACACAATGACAGATGGGAATGGGCATTGACACTTAGATAATATGACTGCTCAGATGGTGACCTCTTGAACTGCATGTTTAGATTCCTTGTGATTTGTAGGTTTTGTAATAATTATGCTACTTCCTAGGTATGTGAAATCATTTTATTGAATATATGTGACTAACATAGTTACCAGGTTAACTATGTTAAGTCAAGTTGTATTCTTTAGCATGTGGATATCCAGTTTTCTCAGCATCATATATTAAAGAGGCTGTCCTTCCTCTAGTGTATGTTTTTAGCACCTTCATCAAGTATTGGTTTACTTTAGATGCATGAGTTTATTTCTGGGATCTATATTCTGTTCAATTTTTTCTAAATGTCAGTTTTCAATGCCAGTGCCATGCTATCTAAGTTACTATGGCCCTATAGTATGTCTTGAGATCAGTTATCATGATACCTTCTGCCTTACTCTTTTTGTTCAATATTCCTTTGGCTGTCCAGGGTGTTTTGTTCTTCCATATGAATTTGAAGATTATTTTATTCTATTTCTGTGAAGAATATCATTGGTATTCTGATGGGGATTGCACTCAATCTGCAGATTGTTTGGGGTAATATGGACATTGTAAAAACATTGATTCTTCCAGTCTATGAACATGGATCAGCTTTCCATTTTATATGTCTTCAATTATTTCATTAGTATTATAAATTTTTTATTATAGGGATTATTTTCTTCTTTAATGAATTTATTCTTAACTTTTTGTCATTATTATGGATTTGACTGTTTTTATGATTTCCATCTCAGCAAGTTTGATTTAGCATGTAAAAAATGTTACTAATGGTTTCATGATGATTTTATATCTATATTTAATTTGTTTAATGCTTTTCATATTATATATTTTATATATGAAATTATGTCATCTTCAAACTGAGATAACCTGACTTCCTCCCTGAAATGGTTTGGATTTAGAATGACTCCCTATCCCTAAGGAGATAAGGTAGCAATGTTTGAAGAGGGGCTTGGTTGCTAAGCAGAGGTCCCTGGGGGTGTGGCCTTAGGGATTATATATGGTTCTCTCCTCCCCCTTGTATTCCTTTTCCTATACCCCAGAAGTTTTTGGTATGTTGCGCTTCTGTTTTCATTTGATTCAAGAAATCATTTAATTTGTTTTCTGATTTGATGGGGCCACTCAGATGTGGTTGGGTGATCATGGTGCAGCATACATGTTGGCAGTTGCAGGGTCCTAGTCAGTCTCCATGTTGTCAAATAATGACAGGGCAACTCCAGAGAACAGGGACAGGTGAAGTAGAGCTCACAGGGCAGCAAAGAAGTGTGCTTCTGCAGCATGGAGCATAGCTATCAGTCGGTGGGGACTGTGTGGGGCTGGAGTTGCTCAAGCAGACCCGGGTGGATGAGGTGCAACTCACAGGACAACGAGGGCAGGAGTCTTCAGCAATGTGGCATGCACTTGCCATTCCAGGAGCTTCATGAGCACGGGTCACTGCACATCGCAAAGTGATGCAGCTCAACTCAGACAACCAGCAGCACCCAAGGTGGGGATACTCTAGCAAACTGGAAATGTGAGTCCTACCTGGCAATAGAGGCAAAGTGCAGTTAGCTTTGGTCACCAAAATGGCACTATGTGGCAGCAGCCTGGGCAGAGTAGGGCAGTGCAGGAACTGAGTTCCCACTCTGGGGCAGTGCAGTGGTACACACTCCCCAACAACACCCCAACGGGGCTCAGAGCCCATGAGGGCTGTAGGACTCCTCCTCCATGTGTCCATGGTGTCAAGGTGGGCTTTTGGAGGTTTCTGTTTATTTGTTCCCTCCTCATGGGAGGGCTTTTCCAGGTTCAAACTGGTCCAGGATTGGGTTAAGGGACAGCAAATATCAAGCATTTCACTCCCTCTTTACCAGACTGTCCACAGTCTTCATAGACACTATTTCTCCATTTCACCTGCACTGTGTTCCAGTGCTTAACATAAAACTGTCTAGCTCAGTAGTAGCTGTTTCTTCTTTATTTTTGATGTGTTGGTTAGAGGTAGGTGTTTCCCACTCTTCTAGTCAGACATCTTGCTCTGGATAACAGTATGTTTTTATTCATGCTACTTTCATGGTAAACAATGGAAGAAATGATGCCCACTAATCATTTTTCTGATTTTGTAAACTCTATCTTAAAAATTAGATCTAATTGTTTTCCAAAAAAAAATCTGAGCTATGGTGACAAGTTTCAAGCTTGTCTCAGGTTCCTAGAAGGGAGGGCTTGCATGTAATTTTATTTACTTGTTCTTCATTCCATCTCTTAAGTCTTTGTCCATCTCATCCTGTGTGTGTGGGGGGTGTGTGTGTTCATGAACACACATATACAAACAGGAATTTTAGGATTGACAATTACTGGGTCTATCCTTTTAACATTCTCTTTCGTTGGCTGAGAATCTACATAGTAGTTACTGAATGTATGAGAGAAGAATGTAAGCTATAGAATGCTATAGAACTCTCAGCCCGGCATGATGGTGCATGCTTGTAATCCCAGTACTTGGGAGGTTGAGATTGGAGGATCCAGGTTCGAGGCCAGCCTCAGCTACTTAGTGAGGCCCTCTGCAGCTTAGTGAGACCCTGTTTCAAAATAAAGAATAAAAAATAGGGCCTGGCATGTAACCCGGAGGTAGAATGCCCCTGGGTTCAATCCCCAGTACCGAAAAAAAAAATAGAATGTTATAGAACTCTCTAATGTTGCAGAATTATGCAATTCCAAATTCTCCAATAAGTGCCAAAGTTGCCTACATGAGCATGGACCTATTATCATGTTTTTTAAACTGTGGTCCCTGTATCATAATTCAAGAGGATGACACAAATATATCAAAATGTATAATTACAATGCACCAATAAATGAACATTAAAAAATCATTTCAATAAAAGTATCAATGCTCATATAAATTTGGAACACATTGGACTTAACACTTAAGCAGATTTTTCAAATTGAAAAAATTCTCAGAAAAGCTATATAATAAAGCATACTAATATTCTCTATACATCCATGAAGGTTTCATTTATTTGAAGGCAATCTCTGTAGGCTGGTATTTAATATTGGATCATGGTGTAGGGAAAACACAACTTCATATTTAAAGAAAGAAAGGCAATGGACTGCTTGATTTACCTTTCTTACCATTACACTAGAACTTATATAATATTTCAGTAGCATAACAGAAAGATGTATGTACTATTCAAGTGCCTTTTCATTTTATTTTAGATATTCCTTGTAGTATTTCTAAAGTATATTTCTATTTAATTACTATTCAAACCATAAGAACTACAAAGAATCATAAAATAAATATTAACTTGGAAGTTATTTTTAAATGAAATGTAAGAAAAATTTCTCTCTAGCAATTTTTTATTTTATGACATTTTATTATTTACAAATACTACCATACATTTTAATAACCAATCAAAAGACTTCTGTATAATTATATTGATTTTCTAGGTAAATGTGCCGAGAATTAGAGAGTAAAAGTGTTTACTTTAAATTTTCAGAGGGGTTAAAGTCCAAACAAGGTAGTGCAAGCTTGAGGAAGACTGCTCCTACATCACCCCATTGGGCAGATGGCAATGGCAGGAGTATACGTTGGGAGCAAGAAAGGGATTGCATCTCATTCTAGGAGCAGAAAAGAAAAGAAGATGGATGGAATCCCATAATCCCTTTTGAGGTCATGTCTAAAGTGACCTAAGGACCTCCCACCAGTCTTTACCTGCAAAGGTCCCCACCCTTTCCCACTAGCAGCACCCTGGGGACCAACTCATTAACATATGGACCTTTGGGGGACACTACACATATTCAAATCATAATACCCTATAACAAATAATTGTGGCTACATGGATGCAAAGCCAAATGACCCTGGGTCTGGAGTAGATCTACAAATATAAACATTGGACTTTTCTGCTAGAACAAGGCAAAGTATACAACAAAAAGCCCAAGTTGAAGAGAAAGTTAAAATAATAGATTTGGGGCTAATTTTACCCAGCTATATGTTTTTGCCACAATGATGAAAAGCTCTCTTCAAAATAGGAACAGACAAATAGAATATTTACAATGAATTCAGGAGGCAAGACTTTCAGCTTAAGGGGAAAATTTAAATGGAAAGTATATATGTCAATGATTAAAGGAACATTCACATAAAGCATGCAAACACTTTGATATTAATGGATTTTTATGATTTTCCAGTCTGCTTTAAATTTCTTTTTTGTTTAAAATACTCAATATACATTATTTCTGACATACTATCTATGTACTGAAATAAATTGAAAATAAGAGAGACTAAAGGAAATGATTTCTAATTTATGCCATTAAGAGTTATGTTTTTTTCCTTGCTTCGAAAATGATTCAGTCTTTTTAGGTTGAACATAGTGTTTATTTCCTGACGCATGTATTCATAAGCATTGAAAGGTATGTGGGGCTCCCAAACTCATTAGACATATTTTTAATCTCTAACGTTAGTACTGAATTCTGCCTGGAACCTTCCCTCTACACCTTTTAGTACCAAGGTTTCAGAACACCTCTCCCATTTGTCCTGTTATTCTTTTCAATTTTTCTAGTCTTACTGCAGAGTAAGATTAGAATTCTTATTCCTTATTTGGTTTCTTAACTGTTCTATAAAACAACATATGTCTTCAAGTAGCGAGGCCCACACTTCCAGTACTGGGACATGGGCTTTTTTGCATCAACAGAATTATATTTGGTGGTGAATTATCTTTATATGGGTAAAATCCATATATTTCTCTTAGGTAATCTTCAATTTCTCATCAAAATTATAATAACATTTTTCAATTCCCAGAATTAATATGGTGATACCAACATCACTGTGTCTAAGAAGACAGAAAGATTGTTGGAGTGCCACATCATATTTCCTGCACAATGTTATTATGAAAGACCAGTAATATTAATAGCATGTAGTTATCTCTGAATCCATGTGAGCTGCTCATATATCTTTAGACCACTTCTTTGCAGCAGTATACGTGGAGTACCATGTAATCTGACTGTGTTGTGTGATAAACCTTTAGGATGAATTATAGATTTAAAAGAGCAATTCATTCTATAATGGGTGAACCAAGTAATGTAAGAATGAATCCATAGTGACCATTTAAAATGGAATTCAAGAAAAAGAACACTTTATTTGCTTCATAAAAACCTGTGAGGCATTACTATTGAATAACGTAAGCAGAATGCAGCCATATAAATCTTCTTAATTTACATCTAGGGCTTCATTATGCATATTTGATAGCACTCTGCAGAACTTTAATTTACAGACTTTTGGAACTTTACCAACCCCAGAAGAAGTGCTAAACATGCCTGTTGGAACATTTAACTGAAGTAAGTCACTGGAGATTTCCTTAATGAGTGCAGAATTATCAGTTATTTGCATTCCTTGTAGATTTAAAGCAATAGGGTCTATTAACAAGATAATGGCAAATTCATTTTGAATGCAAGTATTTCTGGAACCATTTACCAACATGAAGGACTTAGAGTATAAATTTCTAAGTATGCAGTGAATTTGAGTTACCATTTGTTTACCTCTGCTAAATAGGTGATATGATGCAAATAGTAACAAACTGAATAGACTGTCAATAAAACTTTAGAGAAACACTGGGAATTATCTGGAGACTAGAACATCAGTGTAAGCTGATTTTACCACTTAGGTTAATAATTGACTAGGACTTACAAGGTAAAATGATAATCCTTATCAAACTATTTTCAGAAAATCAAATTTTAAAATCTAATCTTCATGACAGTTTATATACATTTTTCAAAACTTGAGGAAGCTTCTAGTTTAGGGAGTTTGGCATTAAATATGTGTTCAACACTTTGATAAAACACTAGTGTTAGCTGTTTGTTCTTTCACAACACTGACTAAATTATGATTCATAAGTGGGAGAGCAGTAAGCTGATGATACAGAATTATAAAACTGACGTTTGTTGAAAGAGAAACGTTTATCTGTGATTATATTGCTTTAGACTTTGCTTTCTTGTTAACAGCCTAAATAATCTGCCTACCCATGTGCATAGTGGAATGATGAGCATAATCTTAGACCACACATAATTGGGTAATTGATTTTCATTATGAGGCATATCATACATTTGCAACAGTAAAATATCAGGAGCTAAGAAAACCACTGAAATTAGGATGCATTAGATGCTGCCCTACTCTATAGAGAATTAGCCAGTGTTGTAGACAATGCCAAACAATTTTAACTTCATCATGCAGATATACTTTTCTTCTATTTAATAATTTGAATAACTTGTGAATCTCTTAGATTTGAGGCATAGTCATGTCTTCTTTATATAGTCCTCATGAAAACAATAGTCAGAATCACATTTGGCCATATTTTCCCACATTAACAGACTCTTTTCTCCCTTTAAGGCAAAGCAAGACAAAGCAACCCAAATACCTCTCCTGGATGTTCATTTGTTTCTTTTAATTTTTAAAAATGACAAAATAAAAACCTGTAAGCAAAGGAGAAAAAAATAATTCATCCATGACAATTGAAGCACAGGTTCATTTTAGTGGCAAAGATGTTGAGCTTCTTTTTTCAAATTTTAGTTTCATAAAACAGGTATTTTATAAATAGGGTAAAGATATTGCTACATAAAGTCATCCCTAAGTGTAAGGAGTGAGGTAATGATAGCAGTTATTTATAATTACTCAGGCTTCCATATTACTATATAAGAAGTAATTACTTGGGCATCAGAAATGAGTGCATTTTCCTGCATCTGATACAATGGACGTCTTTCATACTTTAGAACTAGAAAATGGGTTTGGCTTTTAGCTTAATAGTGTACAGATGGTCACCAAGTTATGATTGTTTTTATTTAAATTTAAAAAATTACCATGGTACACAAGTGAGATGCAGTCCGTTGAAACTGTACTTCAAATTTTGAATTTTGATTTTTGTCCCTAAGCTAGCAGTGTGTGCTACCATGTTCTCTTGTGATGCTGGGCAGGCATCAGGGCCACAGCTCACAATCAGCCATGAGATCACGAGAGTAAAGAACCAAAACTCTACAGTGTACTTTGTTGTTAAACTAGAATGCTTGATAGGTCAGTTGTATGAAATTTTTGACTTACAACATTTTCAGCTTATGATAGATTTCTTTGACTGTAGCCTTCTAGTAAGATGAAGAACATATATATATATTCCTTAGCAACCTCAGCTTTCTAGTATTTTAAAAGACAAACCTGTTTATTCACCTATTACTATCACATAAAACTATTATGAATACTAAGAAGCTACGTATAGATTTACTTGATGTGGAAATTGAAAGTTATTATCATAATTTTATTGAATTATTTTTACTATTATTGATAATGTGATTTTTTGCTTGGACTCCATTTCTAAGTTCCAAAATTTCTGCTTGGTTTCTCCAGGTAGGAAACCATCAGTTCTTTACTATAAATGTCTCTTAAATAGATATAAACATAAGTGGTTCCCCCTGGTAGCAAAAGATGCCCTCACTCAGTAAACTTTTGGGAATGGGGTGAATAATGTTGAGAGCTTGACATGTGTTAATTATGTGTTAATCTAAAGTTTATACTTTAGATTAGAATAGTGATGGATAAAGACCCATTTGTACTATAAATGGCTATCTTGGTATAGTGTAGAACATATATAAAGAGAACATAAATTTATGTAGGGAAGCATACAGCTGTACACATGCATGACCCACTGTCAATGATGCCACTCAGCAAATAAAGAATAGAAGATTATCTGCAAACACTTGGCACTATTTATCTAAAGAGTTCCACTGGGAGAGTGGTTTCCTCTCAGACTAAATTTCGAGATCCTGGTAGGCAAATCCTTATTATGCAAAGGGACTTGTCAGAATATGACCCTAATCAGACAGGCGTGGTGGCACACACTTGTAATCCCAGTATTGGGGAGGTTGTGACAAGAGGATTGCAGGTTTGTGGCCAGCCTCAGCTACTTAGTGAGGCCCTCCTCAACTTAGCGAGACCCTGTTTCAAAATAAGAAATAAAAAAGAGGGCTGGGAGTGTAGCTCAGAGGTAGAATGCCCCTGGGTTCAATCCCCAGTACTGCAAAAAAGAAGAAAAAGAAACAATCTGAGCCTAATCATTTTAAGCTCATGTATCATAAAAAAAAATCAATTTGCAACCATTTCCATACGAACAGTGAAAATATACAATTAAAATTTGGTTTCCTGAAAAGTCTGTTTTGTGCGAGAGAATGATGGTGAAGCCAATCAGATTCTAAGAATTATATATCTTATTATTAAAAATGACATCATAGCCTTATGTATCCTTTGCATAAGTTTTGTTATTACAAACTAGAATTCTTAAATTTTATCAATTTGATTAAACAGAAAATATTAAATTCCTATGCCTTAAAAACAGGGTTAAAATTACAATTGGTTTGGGAGGCTGAGACAGAAGGATTGCAAGTTCGAAGCCAGTCTCAGCAATTTAGCAGGACCCTCAGCAACTTAGTGAAACCCTGTTTCAAAACAAAAAGGTCTGGGATATAGCTGAGCAGTAGAATGTTCCTGAGTTCAATCCCCAGAACCAAAATAAATAAAAATAAATAAATAAAAGCTAAAAAATAAAATGAAATTACAATTTGAAAATCACATATATTAAAGCCCCCTGGTTAGGACCTGTCTGGGAAATTTGCAAGTTTCCCCCTGGTTTCACCTTGGTAATGTGCCTCTCATAATAATGTTACAGAATTATTCCATGTTGAGTTGCATTCTCTGAGATATAGTAACATACTGGTTTTTCTATAAATAATAGTTGAATGTGTTGCAATCCTTTTAATGAACCCTTGTGACAGAACATATTTATTTAGTTCAAATTTTGTTCTAGTTGTTACTAGTTAGAAACTTAGAAAAATTAACCCGTTATTTATCCCAGTTTTTTTTACTTGTATAATGGATAATGATGGTACATTTCTCATAGGATTTTAAGAGGACTAATTGGCTGAAGTCGACTAAATTCTTATAAGTTTTTGTTAATGTAATCAACTACCCTTGGATCATTTTCTGTCATTATAATGCCTTATAAATCAGTTCCTGCTTGTTGAAATATATCCCTACTTCTTGGTTCAATTTTTCAAGTCACATGTAAACTCTTTAAATGCGTTCCATAATTATCAGCCTACATAAAATATTTTACCATCCTGATTTCTTACTGCTGCTACAGTTATCTTCCCAAGACATGTATCTGATCATCCTCATATTTAACAGTCACTGAGTATTGCTTGTAGAATGAATTCTGAACTCTGCAATAAGGCATCGTGGGCCATCCACAATCTGTTCCTAATCTCACTCTTCAGCCTCATTTCACATTATGTCCTTCACAATCTCTCCAGTCTAATTATACTCTTATTCTGGTTCCCAAATGAATCAACCACGTTTTCAGGTGGGAATAATTGCTGCATTGTTGTTAAGAGCCTGAGCACTAAAGTCAAACTTCCTCAGTTCAGTCCCCTGTGTAATCACTTATTTTATGATGACCTTTGGTCAATCATTTAATTTCCTTATATTCTCTTTTTCTAAGTTTTAACTTTTTGGGAAAATAAGACTGGCCTCACAGAATTGAATGAGAGAATGCATGGCTTTTAGCTCTGTATTTGGCACTTGCTTTGTGATTGGTAAATTGTACTTGTTTTTTTGTTTTTTTTTTTTAGGCTGCTTTGCTGTTCCCTGAAACATATCTACTATTTTTGTAACACTTTTTCCATCATGCAAGAGCCAGATTAATTGCAAGTAATATGTCAAATGTTTCCTGTCTCTCCACATAAAGTATTTCTATTATAGAACCCATGGGTCAGGTTAATTTTACTGACATTCAGAATTCAAGATTATTTATTTGTGATTTTCATTTGCTAGACAGTGAATTCATTAAAATAATGAATTGTTCTATTTCCTCCAGACAATTGTCATCGAGAATACTACCATAAAATGTTATGCCACTAAAGATAAGTACCCCTTACTTGAACCAGATGGCGGTAGGAAGACCAGTTAGGCCTCCTTTGGCTCATACTTTGATGTATTTTCCACTTTACATTAATCTCTCAGCTCTTTATCCACTGATAGTAGCCCTGTAATTTGGGGGATTTATTTATCCCTTCTAAGATTCAGTTTCTTCATCTATATTATGCTCATATGGATGTACCTATTTTGAAAGACTATCATGAAGATTAAATAGCATGATTCACACGGTATAGCGATTGTTACAGTAGGCATTACTCAGCCATGCTTATAAATTAGTATCATTACTATTTTTAGCTGAGTTAGGATTTGTGATGAGAGGAAATGAGAGTAGACAACATAATAATTTCATATTTCTGTCTAGTAGAGAAAGAAAAAAAGAGTGCCTATGGCTAAATTACTATATTTTAAAATGGAAATTGGAGAGAATTTCTGAGAAATTGAGTTAGCAACATACAATATGACTGCCAAAAATATCAGATGCAAATGTATTTTCCTCAAGACAATCAAGAAAACTTAGAAAAAACAACATTACTGATTATTCATATTTGGTCCTGAAAATCTTTCAAAAACTAAATAAAACTGGTAACCTCAAAATCCCTATAGTAAAATAGCATATCTAAGATATCAATACCTATATAAGATGATACATTATTTCCTTTTCTTTCTATATTAATTTATCTGTGACTTGTATCATTTTTTAATGAAATTCAGCTTTAGAATGATATCCTGATATTTTAAGGTTTGGATGCTCTTTATAATAATTTTTTTTTTTTGCGGTACCGGGGATTGAACCCAGGGGCGTTCTACCTCCGCGCTACACCCCCGGC